>OVBE01003638.1:0-26218 GCA_900406425.1 Iberis pinnata
TTTTTGTTGATATTTGCATTCGACTTGAAATTTCTGTGGATTAATCAGTCGATTCGTATCTTTGTTTGTTGATATTCGTTTCTGTTTCGGGTTTTTGTGAAGAATTGAAATTTCTTTTCGTTTTTGAAATTTCTATTCGTTTATGTGGTTTAATCAGTCAAAATTTGCATTCGATTTTGGTGAAGCTTTTTAATTTCTATTGGTTTCTGTTGGATTAATCAGTCGATTGGTATCTTTGTTTGGTATCTTTGTTTGGTAAAATAATTAGTTGTTGTGATATGGACAAAAGTTTAACATATGTTTAACTGATTCTTTGTTGGTTTTGATAATCTAATTGATATGGACAAAAGTTTCTGATTCTTTGTTGGTTGTGCTTTGGCCATAAGTTTCTGTAATTAGTATATTATAGATTGAAGTTTAACACATAGAAGTTTATAACTAATCAATATAGATTAGTTTCTCTAAGTTTTAAAACTTATAACAGATTGAACTATAACAACTAATCTATAAAAACTAATCTATAAAAAACTAATCTATAAAAACTATTCTATAAATATAACAGAATGTAGTTTCTTACTTCAGTTTAAGTTTAGTTTTAGTTTTGATTAGTTTAAGTGTACAATTTAGATTCAGATAGTTTTGTTTAGTTTCAGTTTAGATTCAGATAGTTTAGTTTAAGTTTAGTTTCAAGACTGTCTTAGATTTAGATAGTTTCAGTTTAGATTTATATAGTTTACACTAAACTACAACTGTATCTGTTTTGTTTAGATAGTTTCAGTTTAGATTTTGATATAGTGTAGTTTAGTTTAAAGAATGTATTAGTTAAGTTTTTATGATATAGTATAGTGTAGATTAGTCTACTGAAGACTATAAGAGCATTTACCAGCTAAAGATGGAAGATTTGGCAAAGAAGGAGAAGCTCTCTAAGCTGGCAATATTGGACACTCCTCTTGCTAAGAGTAGTCCACTAAGTGAAAGTCAAGAAGCTGTTATGAACAAGCTATTGGCAGAACTTTTCTAGTATTTTTTAGTCTAATTAAGTAACTTTCTCTGTTCTGGAGCATTAACTATCTAGTTTGTAGTAATGTAGCAATGTAGCAATGTAGTAAAATTGCTTATGTTTTAAATTGCTTCTGTTTTAAAATTAAGTGACCGTTCTAGTATTTCTGTTCTTAAACCACTGTTATGTCGTTTATGTTTTAAATTGCTTCATGTTATAATGTAGTAATATTGCTTTCTGTTCTTAAACCACAAGTTCTTAATGTAGTAATGTACTTTATAGTATTATTGCTTCTGTTAAATAAAGTCAAGAAATTGTTATGTTGTATTGCCTCATGTTATATTGCCTCATGTTCTATTGTTTTCTTTGTTGTTTCTATCTGTTACATTGCCTACTTGTAATATTGCTCCTGTTAAATAAAGTCAAGAAACTGTTATGTTGTATTGCCTCATGTTATATTGCCTCATGTTCTATTGTTTTCTTTGTTGTTTCAGGTCATGGGATTGGATTATTCATACACACAACCAAGTGACATAGAAGGTTTCTCATCTTAGAGCGGCCAAGGGTCCACAAAAATGAATATCATGCTGGACCAAGCAAAAATAGAAGATGCTCGTGTGGCTTCCCTGAGGCAAATCTACTACCCTCTACAGCCAGAGGTTGAGTTTGGCTTCCCTAAGGAATGCTACTGCGGTGGGGAACCGGTTATGAAGACATCTGTTTCAAGAACTGACCCGGGAAGAAGGTTCTATAGCTGTGATAACATCCAAGATGGAGACTGCCATCTGTACAAGTGGTGGGATGTTGCTGCTACTGAGGAGATCAAAGCTATAGGAACACAATATTGTATATTATCGGACAAGATCGACTACATTGCTGGTGCTAGTGACTACAAGTCTGAAATAAACGACCTCAATGACCTCCATTACCAGACTGAGCAGAAGGTGGCATTGCTAGAGAAGAAGGTCTCGAATTTGTCTAAGAAGGGTCCTCCATTTCCATATGGAAAAGAGTGGACAGTAAGTGTTATGGTTGTTGTTGTATTACTTGTGTCAATGTTTGTAATGTCTAAGTAAGAACTTGTATTTGGAGTTTGAATGTTTCTTATGGTAGTTTTTGTAATGAATTAAAAATTTGATTGTATTAAAACTATGTATGTAAACTTTGGCCGTATGGAATTGAGTTTTATAATCTAACCAGAAAAACATTTGAAACAATTGAAACAATTGCTCGTCGTAAAGAAGTCCGGGATCCACATACCCGAGATATTCACAATTATGTGTTTATACAATTAAGTTTCTATATCAATAATCAAATATGTGTTTCATTATGTGTTTATACAATTATGTATTTATACAATTAAGTTTCTATATCAATAATAAATTAAGTTTAAAAACTAAAAAATCAACTAAGATACCTTACAAAAGTCCAACTAATAATACAACTTTTGAATAAAAGTCCTAAACAAAAGTCCTACATATTTATATTAATAAATTAATCTAAGAACTCAACATTTTGTCCCACCCATGTGTATGGCCTTAGTATAAATTACATGTGTACAAATTGGATTGGAGGGAGTTGCTTTTTAAATTGGCTACGTGCATATGCTGAGAGCTCACTATTTGTTTCTTTTATATAGTATAGATTTTTTTGTAAGTGATATTCCAGAAAGTCAAAACACAAAAATTAATAAATATTCATATATTCAATTTTTTAACGAACAAGAATATTTAAAATCGTCAAATAAAAATTATGAAAACTTTAAATATATCAAATTGTAAATTTTTATACTCTTAAATCATTAGATACCTAAAATACATATCTCTATGGAATACCGTATATGCATTTAAGAAAAATATATTACTATGTTTAATTAAAAATCCATTTAACTGAAACAAATGAGGTGTTACTCAATCATTGATTTTAAATCAACCCCATTTGATTTATAGTGCTATTGGTTCTAGTATTTGAAATCTATTTATTAATAGAGTTTAAATCTAGTGTTATTTGATGAAGGATTTCAAATCAGATTTTAAAATCTAGTGTTATTCAAACCACGAATGGTTTTTAATTTTAATTTAAATTTATTGTAATTGAAATGAATTATTTAATGTATTTGAAATGAATTATGATGGATTTCTACTAATAAATATATAGATTCAAAATCCAAGGTAAATTGCACAGAATTTTAAAATATTTTCAACTGAATCCTATAATTATTTAAATATCTCTGCAAATGAATATCCTATAAATATTTAAAAATCTATGCAAATGAATCTAGTAGACTTTTAAATTTTGATGATTTTAAATCTAAAGGAGCTGATTTAAAATCAATGATTAAATAACACCCCCAAAAATATGTATGAATATTTTTAATTTATAACTTCATAAATAATTTAAAATATGTAATATTTTTGCTTGATTAATAAGGAAAATATATATTTTTAAAATTTTTTGAAACGTAAATATACATTATAAAGTTCTAAACCAATGCCTGAAGGTAAGGAAAAAATATATGTTTCCATAGCTAATGCAACAACTTTTGCTTCATTAGGCACACAAAGTTCAGCTTGCCTTCTTCCAAAACTCTACTGGTTTTCACTCCTTTCACATTGACGCAAATGTGACTGACACCTAATACCCATGGAATAGAGTTAGAAGTAGTAACATTTACTTCTATAACATATATACCTGAAGAAGAAATATCAAATGTTTTCTTCCTTTCTAGATCTCCAAAATTTTTAAGGAAGTTTGATTCATTCAATTTATTTTTTTCAAGGACACATTGCAATAAATAAGAATTATGATAGTTTGACATAACTGTCAAGACAAAAAAAGAAAAGTAGAGAAAAATTAATATAATGTTTATGAATTCTGAGCAATCTTAATATTTAAGAAAACTCCCATTCAACGAAAAATTCCTCAAAAAGAGTTTGTGATCCAAAATCCACATTTTTCTAGAATCCAAGTGAGTTTTGGCTCCACCCATGAATTTCTAGATATTTAGGTAAGTAACACCATTGCTAATTATATACAATATAATTCTTGGTTGTGGAAGACATCTTATGTCTTATTCAACTCTATGTCTCTAAGCCCAAAACCGTTTTGATAGCCTAGTCAATTAAACCAATCTCATTTCACATAATAACAATTACTTCTCCAATACTCAAACCATCATGGACCACTGCTTTGGGAGACCCGCCACTTAATGATTAAAATTTTGATTGTCAATATTTGTTTCACTTTCAAACAATTGTAGACCACTACTTTGGCAGAGCCATACAAAATTTAAATTTTAACTATAAACAAAATTAAATTATATCAGGTTATATCACGTAATTAAATTAGAATTTTTAACTCTAATCAAATTAGAATTTTCAAGAATCAAATCAATTTAGGTTACCATAAACCAACCATATAGATCCATTAACCAAATATAATTTGATTTTAATACGACACGTAATCATGCACCAAGATTTCACAATTTCTTCCTTGAGATTTTTCCCGTGCGCTATGTGCGGATATTATTTTAAAATTTGTCTTTTCTTCATGAGTATTTTGGAAATAATAAAAGAAGTAATTGTGTATAAAAATCTATATAAATATTTGTATGAAACACTTGCATATTTAAAATATTTTTCTTTTTATGTGTTTAATATTTTATTTCAATGAGTATCACAATGTTTTACCCTAATAACCAAAAATAAATCCACGACGAACTAAATTGTAGGAACTGATCAAATTTTCATTATTTTTTGTGAAATTCAGGTTTTACATTCAAAGCTGTAAGACTATTTACAACTGATGAGTTGCATGATGGAAAATATAGACTAACGCATCATAACCTTCGTCTTCTTTGCTATTGAGTGTGAAAGTCAAGAAGAAGGGGATAAAAAATGTAAAAGTTATAGTATTCAACTGTTTATATGACATTATATTAGATAAAAACACCACGTAGGTTTCTTGTCCTCTCAGTTCATTTTAACATAATTAGCAAGTGAAAGAGAAAAGATAATTGCAAATGTGGAGAAATAGTGTATTCATGAAAGAAGTTGTTCCTCTCACGCTCCCTCCTCATGTAAAGGAGCTGAGCTTTCACGATGGTTACCGCAAACAAGAGACCCGGTTCTTGAAAATGTTTCGTAGTCCATGAAATACAGAATAATCTCTACTTAGCTAAACATGTTCACATAAAATAAAATTTCACATAGTTATAACTAACATTCACCATCACTACCACTTTCCCTATAACATCGACGATCACATGGAAGAACCTGATCAGTACTCAGCTTTGGTTATAAAGTTCACAACCAGTTGGGCAACAACGAATTGAAATGAAAGAAATTGTGTGAGATATTGTATTACCAATTAAGACGACGAAGAAAGCTGAAGAAGTGAAGTCAATATTCATTCCTATCAGCATCTACCATGATCGATGACTCCATGAGATTAATATCTTTTGGACTACAAGTAGATTGTACGAAACACACATCACAAAATTGAACTTAATTAAATCACTTCATCAACAAATCTCTTCACACTAATATCCCCAAGCTTCAGCAGCAAATTCCCATTTGCAACCCGAAACCAAACACTAAGTGTCTAAAATAAAAGAGAAGTATTGTAATTATAGTTAACTATTACAAGTAAAAGTCTCACTGCCACAATGATGAATGATGAAGACAAAGGAAGCCAATCAATTACTTTGTTGATGAAGCACTCATTGTTACTGTCAAATTTAGTTCGCGCTTGCTTTTCCTTCACCTTTTCTTTCTTTGCTGTTTCTGTTGCGGTTGGCGGTTATGAGTTCTTGCTCAAGTCCTTGTATTTGTCCTCTTTGGTCTCAACTACATTACGAAAATTCACAAAAAGAGACAACATTTATTCCTAGAAAGTAGGTTACGGGCAAACCATCGAAGATTTATTATTCGACCTAACCTCGTTTCCGCATAAACCCTAATCTTTTTTACAATCCCTTTTCTCTGAAATTGATCGACCCCTAAATCGATCGAATCCTAAATCGACCTTATCGTGTAACTGCCCGATCCGAAGTTTTTCAATGGAGGACAAAGAAGATTCAAAGCAGAAACTCGTAGCTCTCAAGGGATCAACTATCTTCTATGGAATCGAACTCTCAAGACTTATCTACATGGTCGTGGTTTATGGAATCATATGGTTACACAGAAGTATTCTACCATAGAAATCGAAGTCAAAGGTGATAAAGAGCTCACTGCTGAAGAGGAAAAGTGGTTCCAAGAGAACAACAAAGCCCTCAATATCATTCAACAAACCCTAGATCCACGTTTTCTTGAAGTATATTCCTATTGCAACACTGCAAAGGATCTATGTGACTCTCTACAAAAGGTGTTCGGTAATCTCTCAAATCTGAGCCGGGTGAATAAAGTTCAGAAAGCCATTAACGAGTTGGCACATGAAGAAATGGATTTCTCTGAACACTTTGGGAGATTCAAATCACTTTGGTCCGAGTATGAGATGCTCAGACCCGTGACTACAGATCCATCTGAGATCCTAGTGAGGAGAGAGAAAGATCAAGTCTTTAGTCTTTTCCTCACCTTAAACCCATCCTACAAAGACGTGATTCAACATATCCTCATGTCAGACAAGCTAAAACTTGATGACGTTTGTGCAAAGATTCAGAAAGAGCATGGATCCTTAAGCCTAGTTTCTAACAAGAAAGAAAAAGGTAAAGATCTAGCACTAGCGAACAAGGTGAGTTACAAGCCATCAGAAGAGAGAAAGAGTCTTATGTGTGATCACTGCAAGAAGAAGGGTCACATAAGGGAGAAGTGTTGGATTCTTTATCCACATCTCAAGCCAAGCAAGTTCAAGGATTCCAAAGCCAACTACTCTCAAGAAAAAGAATCGGCAAAGGGAACCAGTTCAAGCTACAAGGTTGAGGAAGCCAACACCTCCATAGTTTCCTTCTAGGATGAGTACGTGAAGAAGTGTGACCTCGACACTCTCATAAAATCCCTGAAAGGGTATGGTAAGACTTCATGTATCTCTTTAAATGCTGAAATTTCTCAGATTATTGTTAGACTAATTATCATAGATTTTGGAGTAAGTCATCATATGATTAGTAATGCAAATATGATTAGCAATATAAAACCAGCTTTAGGTTATTTAATCATAGTAAACGGTAGTAAAGTTTTGATTAAATGACTAGGTAATGTGAATCTGTTTGGTAGGGAATCTCAAGCTTTATTCATGCCGAATTTTACCTCCAACCTAGTATCTGTTAAACGAACTGCTACATATTTAAATTGCTTGGTTATTTTTAGTCCTAACGAAGTTTGGTTTCAGGATATTAGTTCCGGAGTTGTGATTGGTAAGGGAGCAACAAAAGGAGATCTTTATGTACTCGAAGAGTTGAACTTAAGCCCCCATTTATCGGCAAAATTTTCTATTGCTTTTCAATCTATTATTTCTTATTTAAACAATGTTTAATAGCATGCTAGACTTGGCCATCCGATTTCTAAAGCTTTAAGTTTGATGTTTCCACATGTTAAGTTTAATAAATCTTATAATTGCGAAGCGTGTATTCTTGGAAAACAGTTAGTCAGTTTTTCCCAAGTCAAATGTGGTTTATGAAAATTTCTTTGATCTTGTTCATTCCGATGTTTGGTCTTCTCCATGTGCATCTAGAGAGAACCATAAATATTTTGTTACATTTATAGATGAAAAATTGAAATACACTTTTTGCTTGCATCAAAAGATAGGGTCTTAGAAGCATTCAAGAAATTTCAATGTTATATGACTAACCAATACAATGCAAGAATTAAGGTTTTCTCGTCAGATAACGGAGGAGAATGAATAGTGCGTTCAAAGACCATCTCGCAAATCATGAAATCATACATTAAACTAGCTGTCCATATACACCTCAACAGAACGGTGTAAATGAAAGGAAGAATAGACATCTGATTGAGATCACTAGGGCCATGATGTTTTACAACAATGTTCCAAAACGGTTTTGGTCAGATGCTGTGATCACGGTGTGTCATCTCATAAACATGATACCAACACAAATCCTTGATGATCTATCCCCTTATCAAGTTCTCAATAAAAGCAAACCATATCTTAATCACTTATGTGTGTTTAGTTGTGTGTGTTATGTCAAGATTCCAGATAATCTAAGAAACAAGCTCGAACGAAAGAGTGTCAAAGCCATGTTCATCGGCTACTCAAGCACTCGTAAAGGGTATAAGTGTTATGTTCCAGAAATCGACGAGTCATGAACCATAGAGAAGTAAAGTTCATTGAAGGTACAAGATTCTATGAAAATAAAGATTGGGGATGTCTAAGATATCTATATGAATTGGTCTCAGATAGAGCTACAAATCACAAGACCTTGATGAAAAACCTTGGCATTGATCTACATGAAGATAGTGACGCTGAAGAAACTCGTATCTAGACTATATCAGAAGCTAAAAATCGTCCTCATCTTGATCACGAGGGGGAGACAAGTACTAATGAGACAAATTCTATCGTCTCATGATGAAGACGAAGACCATCCGGTTGTTCATGCTCAAGATATAGATGAATCTGAAACCAAGAACGAAACTAAACCAGAACTGGTTCAACTAAGAATAAGTACTAGACCTAAGTTTCCATCTCAATGGAAAGACGGAAAATTCACTACAACAACAACTCAGTTGCTCATCCAATTCAAGCAGTTTGTTCTCTTGCATTATTCCCTGAAGAACATTAAGTCTTCTTGGGAAAACTTGATGCAAACTTTGTTCCAGAGACTTATGAAGAAGCGATGGAAATCAAAGAATGGAGTGAAGATGTTGGAGAGAAAGACAAAGAAATGGTGGTTAATAAAACTTGGGATGAAGTCAACTTGCCTAAAGAAAAGAAGACAGTTAGCTCAAGGTATGTTTTCATGATGAAGTACAAGAGTAACGAAGACTTAGAAAAATATAAAGCAAGACTTATGGCAAGAGGCTTTACTCAGACTTATGGCAAGAGACTATCTTGATACGTTTGCACTGGTAGCTAAGCTCCATAATGTACGAGTTGTATTCTCACTAGCTACAAATCTCGAGTGGGATTTATGGCAGATGGATGTTAAGAATGCATTTATTCAATGAGAACTAGAAGAATAAAAAGTATATATAACTCCACCTCCAGGTTGTTCAACCATGTATTCACCAGGTAAGGTTCTAAAGCTGAAGCAGGCTGTCTATGGCCTGAAACAATCTCCTAGAGCTTGGTATCATTAACTCATCACAACCTTTAAGGCAAAAGGGCTCAAGAGACATGAAACTGATCGATCATTGTTCAGTTCAAAGAGTAAAAAAGGCATAGTAGTCATTCTTGTATATGTAATGATATCATCATTACAGGAAATGACAAGGTAAGTGTCCAAGACGCTAAACTTTATCTCAAATATGTTTTTGACATTAAAGATTTGGGTGAACTAAAGTACTTCCTTGGGATAGAAATATGTAGAACAAAGGAAGACTTGTTTCTATCTCAAAGGAAGTACTCACTGGATTTGTTGTCTTTGACAAGTAAATCAGGTTCCAAACCTGCAAAAACTCCACTCGAAGAAGGATACAAAGTGATCCGAAAGGGGGAGATCGGAGATCAACCATACGAAAACCCAACACTCTATAGAAGGCTTGTTGGTAAGCTAATGTACTTAGAAATTACACGACCTCATATTTGTTTTGTCGTGAATCAGGTAAGTCAACATATGAAAGTTCCAAAGAATCACCATTGGAATATGGTTGAGAGAATTCTAAAGTATCTCAAAGGTACTCCCAGAAAAAGGCATATGGATGGGCTATAACAAACACAGAAATCGTGGGCTATTGTGACGCATATTGGGCAGGAGACAAGAATCATAGAAAATCAACGATGGGGTATTGTACCTTTGTTTTGCCGTGAATCAGGTAAGTCAACACATGCAAGTCCCAAAGAATCACCATTGGAACATGGTTGAGAGAATTCTCAAGTATCTCAAAGGTGCTCCCAGACAAGGCATATGGATGGGCTATAACAAAACACATAAATCATGGGCTATTGTGACGCATATTGGACAGGAGACAAGAATGATAGAAAATCAATGATGGGGTATTGTACCTTTGTAGGAGGAAACTTAGTCACTTGGAAGTCAAAGAAGCAAGAGACCGTGGCACTATCAACGGGTGAAGCCAAATATAGAGCCATGAGAAAGCTTACAACCGAGTTGATGTGGCTTAAAGATCTTTTCAAGGACTTAGGTATTGACCAGAGGGATCCTATCACCATGCATTGTGACAATCAAGCAGCTATTCACATCGCATCTAATTCAATGTTTCATGAAAGAACCAAACATGTGGAGTTAGATTGCCACAATGTCAGAGAAATGGTAGAAAAGAAAGTACTCTTACCTTGCTACACAAAGAGCTTCGATCAGTTGGCTGATATCTTCACCAAAGCCGCAATATAAGTGTATGCAAGTTTATCCATGAGAAGCTTGGACTCACCAACCTAATTAAAGACTAGAAGATCAAAATGAGTACTTTTGAGTACCTGGTGGAAAAGAGCTGCCTAACTTACCGTCTTAAAGTATCATCAACACAATTGTGTTATTTCGAATAAGCACAAAGAGCTTCGGAGAGAAGCTTGTGAACTTGAGAAGTCAAGTGATAGTTCACAAGTAATCTGGTAGAAGTGCTATTTTCTCTCCACACCGAAAAGACCAGAAGGTTGAAAGCTGAATGATTACAAAGGGATAAAGGTAAAGTTAGTGTGAAAGCTAGCCATCAGGACATGAGTACTCGTTTTCCAGGCCAGAAGGTTTATACTCTTTTTCCCTTAGTAAAGTTTTGTTCCACATGGTTTTCTTTACTGAGGTTTTTAATGAGGTAAAATTATGGTTCCAAGCTTAGTCATAACCTATATTCTCTGGCTAAGCTTGAGGGGGAGTGTTGAAAAGAAGAAGAGAAAGAAGGAAAGTGGGCCGTTTTGAAGAAACACGTAGCCTTAATTTACTTTGTAATAATCTATATAAACTGTTGTAGCCTCCTTTGTTTTACTTAACTCAATACAAGTTAATCTTATCCATTCTCTTCATTCTCATAATTGATTCTCTCTATTATTCTTATATTTCTCATATTCTATCAATGCCAACGAGAAAGACTCTGACATCTCCTCCACTGAATATCTATTTACTTGTTACCAACAAAAAATGATGTTCAGAGCTCAAAAATGCAGCTTTTTCCAAAAAAAAATTTAAATTAAAAAAACCAAGATCTAATGGATGTAAACATACCGTTATACGATGCTCAAGTTTATGAACTTGATAGCTGAAGTTGTACAAAATTATGTAGGTTAGTGCACACAAGCGTTAGAAGCATCAAAAACAACGGATGAAACTAGAATGGAAAGGAACCATCAGAAAATTTATATGAGGGCAGAGTAAAATCCATATGCACCGATGTAGTATATCCAAAAGCCTTTTGTCGATACACATGCTGCTAGAAATCTCCTCCTTCCCTCGAAACTCTTCACAACTTGCAAAAGAATTAGAGTGTAAGTAGGGGCGGATCTACGCTAGAGGTGGGTGTGGCACGTGCCCCACACTCATCATTTATTTCTTTTGAATTATTGCAGTTGTTATCAGTTGGTTCAGTTGGCAAAATGACACCATGATTCTAAGAAAGGGAAGGGTTCAATACCCATTGTTGCTTTTTTGCTTGTTTTTTTTTGTCTGCTTTTTTATTTGAGTTGTTATTGCACTCTCATCGTTGTCTTTTTTACTTGTTTTCTTTTATTTTTGGTTTGTTTCTACAAATCTGTTTTTTTGTTAAAAATATTTATTAGACATCTTTTTCAAATCTACTGTTTTAATATAAATGTCATAAAATTTTATGTAAGATTTGAATTTTTTATATTTTAAATTATATTATTGTGTGTTATATTACTAAATTCATAAATTATATTTAAATTATAAAATTATTATTATATATTGTAACTAAACATATTTATATTAAAATTTATCATATATATTTAGAATATATGTGAGTATATTTAAAATCAAATTTTTAAATATTTTTCATAAACATAAATGAAAAATTTTAAAAATAACTTAACCTAAATTTTTTGTAGATAATAAATTATATTTATTTATTTATTTTGGTATTATTAACTAATATTATGAAATTTTGAAATAAAATCGACATTAATTACTTTTTAGTTTGTGCACCATATAAATAATTGTGCTAGATTCGCCACTGAGTGTAAGCAACATGTGAAATGACATGAGTAAGATTTGTCATAAAAAAATACTTTGCGTTGCTTGAAATTCACTTTTCTTTGGAGGCAGAGCTAGTCCTGAGATTTTAAAGGCTAAAATCTAAAATGATAAAAATTGGCTAATTCTTAAACTAAAATTTTTAAATGGGCCAGTCCTTAAACTAAAATTTTGAAAATTAAAATGGGCCACAAGCTCGTGCTTGGTATATTTGGCGTTAAGATCAGTCCTACTTGGAGGATCATGATGTATGTCTATCGATGGTGACTTGTTTTACACAACTATTTGATAAGTTTAAGCGGGGAATATATGATCATAATTGGCTGATGCCTTGCCTCCCTAAATTTACATTTTTGGAGATGAAAAATAATATGACAAGTTGTACATCAATTTGTAAGGTAAAAGATAATCTAAAGTCCTTGTCAAATTGAGACTGGATTTTCATAACAAAAAGAAAACTTTGGCGTAATTGTAAAGAGGCGTAACTGTAAAGAAAATTTGAACCTCGACTTTGTCACTATCGCAAATAGGGATTATAGGTGAAATGACCTTGTTGAAGTTGTTTCGAGTTTGGAGGAGGTTGTCGTATATCCTTGTCCGTTGGAAACCACAGTGAGAGTAGCAAAGACTCTCTCCCATGGACTGTATCTATTTCTTGCATCAGAGGAAAACTTAATTGAAAGACTAATCCAAAGTTTCAGGAAAATAGCTGAGTAAGTGTTGCCAGAGAACATACTTCTTCAACTCTATTCTCAATGTGGCCGGTAATGAAGCTCTCTTCTGCATGACTAACCTCACTTAGAACATCAACCATCTCTAAGCTCAAGAACCTCAACCTTCTCCCTTGAATGAAAAACAATATATCATGTGTTACAAATCAAGACGACATCAGCGACCTTAAAAAATCTCACGTTCTCAGTCGGTGGCTCTAATAGGAGAAGAAGAAGCGACACATCATTCTGAATATGCGAGAATTTGAGATTAGGGACGTTGCTAAATTTTCACACTTACTATCTATTTCCCCATAAGAAACTGTTAGAAGTGCTTAGTGAGGTAGATCAGAAGATATTTCTTTTCCAATAACCCATGCCTGTTATTAAAGAGGTGAGAATGTCAAAAGACAGGCGAGAAGGAGTTCTATTGAAATGTTTTTACTTTTTATGTTTGTAATAGGTGCTACTGAAATTTTTTTACATATATGTGTGTGATTAAGTTTGGGATCTAAGTAGTTTTGTTGAGAGAAGTGGTTTATAAATTTATAGACTCCTTCTTGTAATATAGGCCAATATTGTTGGTAGAAACCAGCATTATAGCCATCAGATCGTGGTGCTTTATTAGGGTCCATTTGCATTAGAGTTGGTGTGAATTCTACTAAAGTAATTGCTTGCGTGAGGTTATGGTTCATAAGATCAGTTATCTTGGGTTATATTGAGCATAATGTATTGTAGTTAATATGCTGTGTGGTATGGTCTATATGATAAAAATCTTTAAAGTAGTTGGTAATAAGTGTATGTATGTCTTCTTATTTGTTTATTACTGTACCTTCTTCATTTTGCAGGGCGATTATGCGATTGATGTGTCGACGTTGTTGTGTCTTTGCATGGAAATATTTAGTATTTTTATCTTCACCACTAAGTCATTGTATTCTACTTTTTATTTGTAGTATAATTCTTCTAATTGATATGCTTGAAGAAGTTGTGATTTTAGAATGGTTAAGGTGTGATAATCAATATGTGAGGATGTGGTAATTGCAATTATGGTTTGTTTAAGTTGTGTGATTTGCTGTCTTTAGTTAGTATATATATTTTTTTTCATTGTGATAGTTGTGTTTTGTAGTGTTGTAACGTAGTAGAATAGTGTGTTGGTGGTATGTTGTTGCAGATGGATTGATTTATTGTTTTCAGTATATTTGGAATTTTGATGATAAAAATCTCCATCTATTATCATTTTAAATAATTTTAGGTCTTGGGAATTGATTTAGGTATAAAAGGAGAGGTTCATGGTCAGATCCTAACCAAGGAAGTAGTTGGACATATGCGTGAGGAAATAAAGTTAACCAAGGTGTGTTGGCTACTGTTCGATCTAGTTTGGTTTTGATTAAGGTATGATTCATATTTTCTAACCATGTAAATTTTTCTCATATTTTTTTAAGTTCATGAAGATCTAAGTTATGAAGAAAATATCTTAAAAAAAAAAAAGAAGTATCTGATTTTACAAGTCTACCCTGTTTCTCATAATTATTTAGTATATAATTTAAGTCACCTAACATTAGTCTAGATTGTGACAGTTGATTAGTAGAACCATATTGATTTAGTACAGTAGTCCATTGTTTTTCCTAAGATGTCTAATAGGATTACCATAAATATACAAAATTTGAAAAGTAGAGTAAGGATGGAAAGCATACATGTTGATAGCTGATGATGTCTAGCTTGTAGCTTACGTTCCAAAAGATGGCTAATCCTCTACTTAAGCCTTTGGGAGAGTGTTCAAAATTATGTTCATAACCTAACTCCATACCTATATTTTGTACATAACTATCTACATTCTTGGTTTCAGTGAGGAATATGACATCCAATTTATTATATTGCCTGATGTCTTTCAAAATGTCAATTGTCAGGGGATTCCACAACCCCTAACGATTCCAATGTAATATCTTCATGGAGTTAGGGATGGTTTCGCGGTTTCCACCTTCCTCTTTGATTGGGATGTCCCCGCGGTCTTTTGTTTGCTCGTTACTGTGTTTTCTTCTAGAGATGGTTGAATTGGTTCTGATGGTTTGAGAGTTGGAGCAGCTTACAGAGGTATATATCTTTTGATGTATTATCTTTAACATTAGTTGAGAACATAACATTAGACATATTTGAAGTGATTCCTTTAGCTTCAGATTCTGGATTGTTTTCTCCCATAACATCATCTGTTCGATTGATAAGTTGAAGATGTTGATCATTTGTTGGAAATGGACTAGGAAGTTCTTGTATATTAGGTTGTTGGGGGGGGGGGGGGGGAGTTGGTTTTNAGTACTAAGGTAAACTAGAGGATGAGCAGGTAAATCACAACTATTAGCATCATGGCAAAGTGAACAACAATTGAAGCAAAATTGTCTAAGTTTATCATATACAAATCTAATCAAGGCTGGTGGTTCAGAAGGATGAAAATTGATGTATCTAGTAAAATCTAGACCTTTGTTAATTGAGACTTTAATTTTAACCCAAGTTTTAGTTGGAGAGTTTTGGTTTTGTTATTGAATATTTATAGCTTCAACCTCACTCAATTCTTACCAATTTCATCTAGCATAAAGTCTATTCTATATTCTACTGGTATATCATGTATCAAGAAGCTTACGATTTGAAGAAAAATGGGTGATTCACGGTTAGTCCATCGATCAATTGCATCCATCCAATCTTTAAATGTCTACGGTCCTTTCTCCAAAACCGTCATCAAATGATGTTCATGTTGAAAGAAAAATGGAAGAAGATAAGCTTCATTGATTATTCAGGTCACTTTACTTTCTAATCTCCATGTTCTAGGAAGTGTATTTTTCATGGCAATCGCATTTGGGTGTGTAGGATTTAAAACACCAGACTAGGAGGTTGAGTTGATTATGTAATATGGTCTTTGCATGTGTGATTTTTGAGAGAGATAATAATGCTTGTGATGATCCTTGTGAAGCTTTTGAAAGGATTTTAAATATCTTGATCCATTTGGTTGTCGGTGGAAAACGATGTTTGTCGATGGAAGTTTGTGGTAAATATGTGAGAAAGATTAAATGATGATAGCTAAAATTTTGCAAATAGTAGAAGATAGAATCATAAATTGAGTAGATTGAAGATGAATTTTGATAGGAATCTGAAATCGAACAGAGGCAAAACCAAGCCCTAAAAGTGTCGGGAACATTTTTTAAATGATTACCGTATTGCGGCGGATTAAGGTAAAAACATGATCCAGTATGCCGAACTAAGTTTTTGAAAGTTGAAGTTGAAAGTGTGTTGAAAAATATGTTGGCCAAATATTCATCTCAATGAATTTATAGTACATTTATATCACAATTTTTCTGTTGTTCATGGATCTCATTATACACTTAATAATTCTCTTTGTTTCTCACAGTCTCATTGATGTTTGAATTTTTTTTTCCTCAGGTGATAGACTTTCATCACTAGAATTGCTAGTATTTCTTTAAATTTCTATTATTTGCACGTTCTTTACTGTCTCGTTAAAATTTCTTCATGGAAATATTTACTGGGATAAAAAACCATGATAAAAGAAAAAATATACATTCACACACATCATCATATTTCTTCCCCTAGAAGCATCATCTTCTAGGAATGTCTTCCAAACACATATACCATCTTTTGGATATTTTTTTTTGTAAATTAAGTTGTATGATTATCTTATTATATCTTAAATTAGACTTCAAGTTGTTAATATCTCTTTACATACAATCTTTCAAATTTATCTTTTTTACACACGAATTATTCATGTTCTTCTTGTTAAATTTACTACTATGATTTTTCTCTTATTATGATATTTCATGATCAAAATTCTTTTGTAGCCTTTTTCATAATTATGATTTCATATCAAAATGTATTTTTTTAATACTCCTATAGGAAATTTATGATGTTTATAACAACATAATATATAATTATAATGAATCTTTATCCAATTTAATTTACAAGATGTATAAACTAAAATGGTCATTCTTATTTCATCTTGTATCTCAACTTATGCCATTCATGTTTCTTACACAATATATAAACGCCCAACCATTGTTTGTATACTCACCTTCGCCAGATGAAGTTTGTAAAGTCAAAGTGAATAAATTTATGTATAAAAAACCATGAAGAATTATATGCTCTACTTTCTAATTATGATGAAAAACTCTTATGACATCATGAAAAAGTTTGTTGAGTTCTTTATTTAATAATTTTATTAAATAAGAAAGTTTCATATGCATCATAATCAATGAATAATTAGTTATCTAGTTGCGCTATTTGTTAGGCCTAAACATCTATGAGAGACTAAAAATCACCACCTTGTATTCTTAGATGATTATTATATCCGAGTAAACGCGATTCAAATTACTTATATAAGAAAAATGATTTTGTTACCAAAATATTAATTCAAGTCATTACTGAACCAAGTCAAGATAAGAATTAACTTAACGATGTTAACAAAATGATAAATCCTAGAAGATTCATAGTTCAATTGAAAAATGGACAAACTAAAGAAAGGAAGAAGGAAATCTAAATCACTTAATGAAGATTTCTCCAGACGGGGTCTCACTCCGTATAGTTATTGATAAGTTTGTCTCTCTTTCCTTGGAAAAAAGGACGAATCACGTAGTGGAAGATATAATTTGGCAATTTCATCTACAAGTTTGTCTATAGAATATTTTTTTCCCGAAAAAGGTTTGAAATTTTGCAAAGATATATATAGATACCAAGGTAAGATTGGTTCAATAGATATATGTACTTTGGATATTTTATGGATTTCTAATTATTGTTTACATAAAATTATAATGATCCAATATATAATATATATATATATTTTCTTATCAATGACTATTTAATAAAATTTAATAAGATAAAGAAAAATTAAAGAAGTGCAATGCATATTTACATACTTTTATGAATACAATATGTTAAACTAATTATTTAAACGTTGTAGTTGAAAGCTTCTTGATAGTTATGTTAGTCAAATCTTCATTTGCAAGAATTTGTAGTACATGTATATCGCCACACCTCCATTATTCGTGGACCTCATAAATTATTCATTTTAATAATCCTCTTTGTTTCTTTCATTCTCATTGATGTTTATAATTTTTTTCCCGAAAAGTTATAGAATTTCATATATGAAATTACTGAATTACTAGTATTTCCTTAAATTTATATCATTTGCATGTTCTTTACTACCTCATTAAAATCTTTTGATGTGAGATAAAAACAATGATAAAAGAAAAAGAGTACAATCATACACATTAGCATATTTTTCTCCTAGAAGCATCATCTTATAGGGATGTCTTCTAAACAAATATACAACTTTTTGGAATTGTATAAACATAAACTTAGTAAATCAAAGTCGTACGATTATCTTATTATATCTTAGACTGAATGTATGGTTATTACTATATCTTTACGTACAATCTTTCAAAATTTATTATGTACATATCGTGATAATGTGATAATGAAGGATTGCAGACTAATCCATTGTTTGATTAAATACAATTTCTACACGAAATATTGGTATATTAATGATAATTCATTATTTCTTAAGCTAAAAAACATTCAGCCAGAGGAATTTCTTAAAACATCTAGATTTTTTAAACCAGTCGACTAATTTTAGAATTTTCTTTCTTTTCTTTGTTTATTTCAAAATTATTCTTTTCTAAGTTGATTTTTATATTCAATATCCTCGGATCATGCCATGAATTTTCCGAGAAAGTCGCTTAAAGTGAAAACTCTAGTGCAAACCCCCCCCCCCCCCATTTAAAGGGAGAGGAAAAAAAAAAAAAGGGGAAAAAAANTAAAGATTGGATTTTCATCTTATTTTTAGGGTGAGATAATTTTAACATATTTCTTCGATCATGTTAGTTGTCTAGGTACTTATCTCTGTTTGATCTATTGTAATATTAATTTTCGTATTAAATTGAAAAACGAGTTGCGTTAAACAAAGTCAGATTAATTTAGGTTGGTTTGATTGGAATATTTAGATCAATTCGATTGCCACAGTTTTTTTGTTTGTTAAAATTTCAACGTAAGTTGGGACTACATAGTGTATTCAGGTTCTATTTTCAGGTTAATTTTTAAAATTCAATACAAAAGAAACCGATAATAAACCTATTATTACCTAAATCTTTATTAATTGTTAAAGTAGATGGTCATCCCAATTTTTATATTAAATCAAAAATATGTTCATGACAATATGTTTGGTCAATGATTTCATTGTGGGCTGATTAATTGTTTTTCAATATGTTTTGTGGAACGAAGCGTATTTATAATTCTATAAAAGATGTTTTATTTGCTTCATCATCTACAGTTCGATGTTAGACATATTAATTCTATTGAAACATAAAAAATTTCAAATAAAATCGTAACTAAGAAAATAATAAAGATAATACCTACAAATTTGGTAGTTAGTACATAATTAACCAACACGCTATGTATTAAGAATCTTTTGCAACTATTGTATGTGTTCCTGTGAAGATTGTGTCCAAACCTTGAACGTCGACTGAAATAATTCTTTGTTTAACGAATATTTTGTTGCATTTGTCAATGCGACGTCTAGGTTCTAGAGAATACTCAAGTTGGAATGGTATTCTACATTGCTCACCTTCTGAAGTTGTGAATCCATCTTCTTCTCTTTCTTTTTATTTTTCATCTAACGTAAAATTCTTTGGAGCTTCCACCGAAAATTTTATTTTAATCAACTTTCTCAGAAAATCTATGGCATGATTCAAGAATATGGAATAGAAAAAACAACCAGATACTTCTCGTGATAAAGAGTTTCGTGATTTCATTACATGGATTATTGGTTTCTCCCTCCGTTCCCGAATACTTGATGTTTTGGATTGTTCAAATATATTAATAAAAGTAACTTTACTTTTTCTAGTACTTATTCATTAGTTTAATAACATTAAATATCATCTCTCTCTATTCACTACTGTTAAAAATAAAAGTAAAGACAATAGTTGTAAAGTGCGATTCCCGATACCATAAATATATATATATATATATATATATATATATATTAATTAACTTTAATCTAAAATATCAAGTATTGTGGAACAAATACAAAAGCTAGAACATCAGTCTTTTAAGAACGAAAAGAGTATAAAATTTTAATAGATATAAAAATCTAGAGAAAATTGCTCAAATACCATAGAAAAGTTCGAAAATGACTCGAATACCATACATCTTTCAAAAATTACTAGAGTACTTTCAAAACCCTTGTAAATTACGATTCACTCCCTTGCTTAGTTTTCTCTTATTTTGGTAATTTATAATGAACAAATCAACATCATTAAACCGTATTTCATGTCATTAAAACATTATACATATCGATATATAGTAAATATATTAAATAATTTTGAGATAACAAGCCGACGTTAAGGGCGATTATTAGGGCGAAACATTGTACCTGCCGACTTTCCTTAAGTGCCTTCTTCACCACGTCTGTCCGGCGGTCGGAGCTCCGGCATCTCCGATGGCCTCCAATCCGTCGGAGTCTGATGCCCCTCCAGGCGCTTCACCTTCGATCGTAGCTTCCATTCCCAACGCATCACCATCTAACATAGCTTCTATTCCCAACACTTCATCACCGCTCAAACCGTCTTGGACAGCAACAACATCTGCCGCTCTTCAAGACTTACAAAAGCTTTCACAACCTCCGACCTTGTCCACTACCGGCGGTGTAGCCACCGTCACAATCCCGAAACACCTACTTGTCGATCCACAACCCTTATGGGCTAAGTTCTTAGTCGGGTTCTTCATTGGCGAGGCTCCTCACATTGGGAAAGTCCATGCTACTGTGAATCGTTTGTGGAACCGTGATGGCAAATTAGCTAAAATTGACGTTCAATTTATTAAAACCGACACAGTTTTATTTCGTATTGAGTCTTTGGATTTACGTAACAGTATTTGTCGTAAGAAATACTGGCATATCTCTGACACACTTCTTGTTGTACAGGAATGGAGTCCATCGAAATCAACAGCGAAACCTGACCTTACTTCTATGCCTCTCTGGGTTGATTTTAAAAACGTTCCTGATAATCTTTTCTCACTTGCAGGTCTCAAATTTCTTGGAAACATTGTTGGAGATTTCCAGCGTTTACACCCCAACACGGAGCGTTGTGTACGCCTTGATGTGGGTCGCGCTATGGTGGTTGTTGACTTGGAAAAAGAGCTCATCAATGAAATCAAACTTGATGGTGTAGAGTTGCCGGTCTTGGTATCCTACCCATGGTTGCCACCGCGATGCAAGACTTGTCGTAGTTGGGGTCACACTGCCCAATTGTTCACCAAGAAGGATGATGGAGCCATCCAAACATCACGTCTGCCACAAACAGATGCTCCACCACTACACGCCGCAAGTGTCATCCCTATCCTAGCACAAGATGTTCCCATCTCTGCCAAGAAAACTCTGCCCATCGCTATTAACACAACCGCGATCCCAACATCTCCGCTTACTCAATCTCCACGTGATGTGGCTAATGTTCAAAATTCGATCAATACTAATGACTCTGCTTGTGCTTTGACTGTAGAAACTCACCATGACAATACCACATCCCTTCCCACAGGCGATACTCTACCTCAACCATCGCTTAATGACCCGGCTATCGAATGCCTTGAAGGAATCGATACGTTTTCCCAGCCTCCTCCTCCGGTTGAGACGCCTCAAGCCCTTGCCAATACCTTTGAAGGCCCGGAATGGACACTAGTGAAAAGACAAAGCCGAGCCTCTTCTCTCTCCCCTACTAAACTTGCCTCAATTGATCCAAAACAGGTTGCAGCTTTCTCACCATCTCGTTATGTTGTCCTTGCAGATACCAGTGATACAGGCGAAGAGGACAAAGAGGAAGGTCAAGTTTCGGACACTGATTTGTCTAAACATAAGACGGCTTATAATGCAGGCCGTTATAGCACGCGCACCAAGACAAAACCTCAGGACCAGCCCGCGGGAAACCGTAAAATGCAGCGAGCTGCTGTAACCAAGAAGCATGTTAATGTCTCCTCTCGGAGATAGTAATGAATCATGTCTCTTTTTGCTTGGAATACGAGAGGCTTTAACCAGCCTCACAAGCATTCTATAATACGTCATTGGCATCTTGTTACTAATCAACAATTTGGTTGTCTCTTAGAGACAAGGGTTCAATCTCACAACTTCACTCGTATTTTGAAGGCCGCTCTTCCACGTTGGAGTGCGATTACTAACTATGAAAGTCATCGTTTAGGACGTATATGGGTTTGTTGGAGGGAGGGTGTTGTCGTTACCCCCCTTCTCATCACTTCTCAACTTATTATGGTTTTTGTTACACTAGACACTGGTGCAACTGTTTTGATCTCTTGTGTTTATGCTTCGAATTTCCAGGGTGATCAGATCCACCTTTGGAATGCATTGCTGGAGAGTCGTTGAATCTATGGCCCGTCCGACATCCCTTGGCTGCTCATGGGTGATTTTAATGAGATATTATCAAGCTATGAGCGATCCAATCCCTCAAATAGCAACCGTCTTGTAGGGATGCTACACTTCCAGGATTTTGTAAATCGCATGGATCTAGCGGACTTGTCATATATGGAACCGTGTTTCACATGGACAAATCGCCGTTCTACTGACCCAATTGCTAAAAAACTCGATAGGAGCTTAGTCAACGATGCTTGGATGCGGGCCTTCCCTCAATCTTTCGCTGTTTTCGAAGCCAACAGAGTCTCGGATCACTCACGTTGCATCATCCACTTCACTTCCTCTCCTCCTACGTCCCATAAACCTTTTAAATCCAATAACTTCCTCGCTGATCATCCTCATTTTTTTCAGATTATTGACGAGGTGTGGCGGATTCATCCACCTATCTCTCACTCACGCACTGCTCTAAGACTGTTCCACACTCGCCTAAAGCAGTTGAAGTACTCCCTTCGGCATCTCAATCGGTCCGCCTATGGGGATCTCCCGAGCCGTACCAAAACCGCTTACGAGCTTCTTCGATCGTGCCAGCTATAAACCCTCACTCACCCCAACTCAACTAACATCCTAGCTGAATCCGAGGCTCATAGGAAATGGTCCCTCTTAGCGAATGCCGAGGAGAAATTGTTCCAACAGAAATCGCGCATTACATGGCTAAAGAATGGGGATCACAACACCGGTTTTTTCCACCGTATTGCTTCCTCCCGCACCAGCCGTAACACCATCCATCACCTCCTCTTTCCATCGGGACAAGTGACAACAGACACTGCAGAAATCAAAGCAGAGGCCGTTCGCCATTTTCAAACATTTCTCCAACACCCTGATATTATCACTCCTTTACCCCATGACTACCTTGATCATTTACTCACTTATCGTTGTCCTCTTAATGCAGGTGAGGCTTTGACACGGCCTATCACGAATATAGAGATTCATGACACCTTATTCACCTTACCTTCCAACAAGGCTCCGGGTCCGGACGGTTACACGGCTGAATTTTTCAAAGCTTCGTGGACACACATTGGAGCGGATTTTGTTACTGCTGTCCAGTCTTTCTTTCTTTATGGTTTTCTCCCACGGGGAGTAAACGCCACCCTCATCTCACTGATTCCCAAAACGGATAATCCATAGACCATCAGAGACTATCGCCCCATTTCATGCTGCAACATCATCTACAAAGTTATATCGAAGATCCTTGCTAACCGCCTCAAGATCCTACTCTCAGATTTCATCAAACCAAACCAAAGCGCCTTCATCAAGAACCGTCTTCTGCTTGAGAACGTCCTTCTCGCAACGGAAATGGTCAAAGACTATCACAAACCCTCTGTCTCCCCGCATTGCACTTTAAAGCTTGACATTTCTAAAGCTTTTGATTCCATCAACTGGGATTTTGTTCTCACCATTCTCCAGGTTTTACACTTTCCACTAATCTTTATTCACTGGATCCGTCTATGCCTATCCACAGCTACTTTCTCTATCTCTGTAAATGGTGAATCTGCGGGATACTTCCCGAGTACTCATGGTGTTTGCCAAGGTTGTGCCCTCTCTCCTTATATTTATGTTATCGCAAATGATGTCCTTTCCAAGCTTTTGAATGATGCAACTTGCACGGGTCGTATTGGTTACCATCCACATTGCCTTCGTTTGGGTCTCACTCATTTATGCTTTGCCGATGATATTTTGGTTTTTTGTGATGGTAGCCCAGGTTCAATTCAAGACATATTACAGGTACTGAAGATTTTTGGCAACGCGTCCGGGCTTCGAGTGAATCTCGCCAAGTCATCTGTCTTCCTTACGGCAAACCCACCACCTGCTCTACTCCGGGGAATTACCTCTTCCGGTCTGCGTAGAGAAGACTTACCTATCCGCTACCTTGGCTTACCATTAACCACAAAGAGACTATCTCGCAATGATTATGAGCCTCTGGTTGATCGCATTCGATCTCGGTTCAACTCATGGTCAACAAAACTCTTATCTTTTGCAGGACGCTTGCAGCTAATCCAGTCGGTCATAGTTAGTACCATCAATTTCTGGCAATCAGCGTTCCGACTACAGAAGAGTTGCTTGAAAGTGCTGAGTAGCTTATGTAGCAACTTCATGTGGTCGGGCTCACCAATCTCATCCTCCTCTGCCAAGGTAAGTTGGACTGATGTTTGTTTCCCTAAGTCGCAGGGTGGCTCGGTATTAGACGATGTGAAGATACGTCCACGGTTTTCTCTCTGTCCTTGATTTGGCGTCTACATATAACTACGTCACTATGGACGGAATGGACTCGATTTACCTCCTTTGCCAAGCCACCTTCTGGGATTTATCTCCCACTGCAGCCGCTGGATCCTGGATTTGGCGCAAGTTACTCAAGTTGCGTCCACTAGCAGCATCATTTCTCAAATCTCAGATAGGTAATGGTTGCAACACCTCCTTTTGGTTTGATAATTGGTGTTCCCCTGGTTCCTTGTACGCAGTAGCAGGTGATGTGGGTATTCGTGAATTCGGAATTCCACGACATTCAACCGTAGCCGAAGCCGCAAAATCCGGGACCTGGCGGATTCGCCGTACCCGACGCTTAGCTCTACGGTCACTCTACCAGACGATCCTCAACCACCCGGTCCCCTCTCCAACAGCTGCACCTGATGTCCGCCTCTGGAACCACGGCAATGCTCAATACCATGACACATTCAATCCAACAACCACTTGGAAACAGATTTGTCGTTCTCTCCCTATTAAATCGTGGTCATCGATTGTTTGGTTCAAACAATCTATTCCCCATTACGCCTTTATCTCATGGCTCGCTTTTCTTGACATGTTATCAACCGGCCGAAGAATGCGAACATGGGCACGACACCATCACTGTGTTTTTTGTGGAGAACCGGATGAGACCCGAGACCACCTCTACTCCGCTTGCCCCTACACTTACACATTATGGTCAGAGCTTACCACTACTATCCTCCGTCACCGCCTCTCTCCGGATTGGCAGCGGACAATTGATACCATACAACGACGCACATACTCGTATCTGGATTCCGCTTTGATACGTCTTTTTCTCCAAGCAGCCATATACAACATTTGGCGTGAGCGTAATGCTCGATGCCACGGCCAACCACACCAGCCTCACTCCCACCTACTGCGCACGATTATCAATACCATTCGGCTACGGATTCTCAGCTTGCATTACCTACCGCAGTCGCGCTATCACGTCCTTCTATCGAGATGGATGACCATTCATCCCGTTAGAACCTGATCCACGCCGTCCCCTCATGCTATGGCACTATGCGTTTCTTTGCAATTCGACTGTACTTTACCAACATTTTATTTTTGGATATATGGTTCAGATTGTCTTGGTGTGTACTCTTTTTCCTGGTTCTAGTTTTATCCCACAGGGTTTTCTAGAATCGGGTTTTAATGAGGCCACCATGACAATCACATAGGAACCATATATTTTTCTTCACATTTTGCCCAAACATTCTTTTGTAAATAACCTTTTCATTCTTTTCTTTTCAATCAATTTAACATTTCATCAAAAAAAAACATTATACATATCAAATTTCTCAGTCGCTCAACTATTTCACACTGACTAAAGAAAAAAAAAACGGTTTAGTGACCTAGTTATCGCGCTCGTCGTCTTCTCCGAAATCGTCATTCGTCATCGTCGAAATCTTATTGTGACCCTCGTCGAAATTTCTGGTNTTAAATAAAAACAACAGTTTAGTTTCCCTACTTTTAACCCTGGTAATCTTCTCCGAAATCATCTTCGTCGAAATCGTATTCGTCCTCCTCGTGTTCTC
>OVBE01003639.1:0-26216 GCA_900406425.1 Iberis pinnata
AGTCAAAGATGAATCTGAATCATGAGGAGGAAGAAACTTGTCCGTAGCAGTTGTACAAATTAATAAAAGAAAACAAAATAACATATTCATCTTCAAAACTGTGTCAAGAGCACAAACCTCCAAGAATTGTTCTTCTACCAAAGTGCCCCTGTTATTTGTGTCAGTTAACACGTTTACACTGACTCCCCTCTACATTTTTTTGGTACTTCTTTTAACAAAGACTTCAAATGCAACCGTAGATACAACATCATATTTGCTCCTACTCCCTCTGTTTTTTTTTTTTACGTTTTAGAAAAAATGTTTGTTTTTTTAATGATTGTCATTCTCACATATCAATGAATTATTAGCTATACATTACTCTTTTTGCCCTTATTTATTACTTTTCATTTTTTCATAACATTATGATTATAAAAATTTTATTGCTGGTGCTTTTGTTTTACGTGTAGTAAAGTACAAATTAATTTTGTTAAATTTAATAAGCCACCGAACCATGATTCAAACCTTTCAAAGTCATTTTTTTCTAAATTGACAAAAACTTCTTAAGATACAAAATGAAAGGTAAGTCACCTAACAAGACAAATGATCGATAAAATTATGTAAGCAATACTAATGTTAAACACAATTTTGATCTATATAAATTCATGGATGCAGATGAAGAAGCACACATGGTAGAAAGTGTTCAAAAGTTAAAAGAAGTTTCAGTAAAGAAAAAAATTGATTTTATCAAGCATGAATTCGATTTGAACAAACTCCTCAAATATGTGGAGAGTTACGCACAAATGAAGAAAACCAAAAAATGGTAAAAGATATGCTCAAAATTTTATGATAAAAGATATGCTCAAAATTTTGCTTCCTAAATATTTTTATATTTGATATTTTATATACAATGTTCAAATTGTCATTTTTATAAATAAGTGAGTATTATGTCACATCAGCATTCAAAAAGGCATCTCAAAATTATATATATAATACAAACAGTTATAGAAATATTATGTCACGATTGTTTGATCACTTATGATATGATTGTTTGATCACTTATGATATCACAATACAAACAGTTATAGGAATATTATATCACAATTGTTTGATCACTTTTGAAATTATATATAAAACAAATAGTTATAAGAATATTATTTTATATACAATGTTCAAGTGAAATTATATAATGTCACAATTGTTTAATCACTTTTGATAGTATCTTTATGTATAAAGACAATTACATGAATATTATAAAATGAAAAATAAAATAAAAACAATTTATTTATAAGAATTACCAAACAATAGATTTTTTTTTTTTAAATCAACTCAATGAAACAAAATGCAATCAAAGTCATACGAATTATTTAACTTGCTAAGGAGTTTATTACCTCTTGAATCAATATGAGATCGCAAGCCATTTGAGTTGGTAGACGTTTTTCCCTTTCTAATATGTCCTTTTTGAGACGTGGAATTTTATACTTGTTTGATCCTCTTACTTTCATAATCTCTTGCATACATGATTGTAGAGTCAAAAAAATCCGATTGATTTGATTTGTAGAGTATTCTTCAATTGATTTTTCCACCACATTAACCAGTTCTTCCATCGTCTTTGGAGAAACTTTATGTTGTAATGTCTAAATTGTACAAAAAACCCAAGATCCAAAATATTTAAATCCGGTGAATTAGGCGGTTGACACATTAATTGAATATCAAACCCATAACTTGAAGCAACTTGACGAAATTTTTCATCTCTTACATCAACATGAGTTCTTTCATTATCTTGTTGAATGAAAATAGTTTTTCCAAAATCTTCTATCGGCCAATTCTCACGAATTTTTGGAAGAACTTTTTCGATCATACATCTTTTTATGTCATCATTGGTTTTAATTCCATGGTTCCCGCCTCTCTGTTTCTACTTCGTCTCTGATCTGGTTGCATAGTAACAAATAGAAACACTCCAATTTTTTCAGAAAATAATTTGTTTCCTTCTTCGTCAAATCGCGGTCGAGCCATAGCAGCCAAAAACATTACCTTTCCGATAAAAAATTTACTTTGGCATGTACGCAACGTGTCCTCTTCATGGGGAAGTAGATAATATTTCTCTATCTTTTTCATATAAAACCACTTCTCGTCGATATGTATTACATTGCACATACCAACAAATATTGGTTGATGAGATGGAGCATACTTATCGAGCATGGATAAGCAAAACTGTAGTCAAGCTTTCTTATTATCTTCTCTAAGATGTGGTTTTAATTTTCCATCAATACTTCTCTCCAACAGAGCAGGATAAACTTTTCACCTTTCTTCATTTGTCATTTCTTTCTTCTTGGTGACATTTTCTTGTTGATTTTGAGAGGTCTCCAAATTTTCTGTTAAAATCAAAATAAATGCAATTAACTTATTACTGATATAAACTACTGTATATTTTATTTTAAAATTGACGAACATTAGTTCAAGAAATATTAACAAAGTATATAGGAGTACATAATAAGATATTCATTATTATTTAGTTAGAAATAGTTAACTATCTTATGGCTATAAATATTTTGCAAATTTTGAACCGTAATATTTATTTTTATTTGTAAAAACAAAACTCACGTAAACTTTTGGTTTTTACTTAAAAATTTTAAAAGCTTTGAAAAACTACTCCCTAAAAAATAAGAAATTCATTTAGGCAAAATTATGATTTGCAAAAAATACAGTTTTTGAAGAAAAAAGCTAAATCTATATAAAACTATTATATAAATTTAGCTTCTTCTTTCAAAAATTGTATTTTTTGAAAATCATATTTTTTGCAAATCTATTTTG
Organism: Iberis pinnata; assembly: GCA_900406425.1. Classification (NCBI taxonomy): domain Eukaryota; kingdom Viridiplantae; phylum Streptophyta; class Magnoliopsida; order Brassicales; family Brassicaceae; genus Iberis; species Iberis pinnata. Next base: position 2,791 of record OVBE01003639.1, read on the forward strand.
TGCACCTACTGATAAAATACATGTTTTATCTGAAATTGACGAACAGTAATTCAAGAAATCTTCATTAACTATGTAGTAGTATATAATAAGGTATTCATCAATATTTAGTTAGAAATAGTTAGTAAATAGTTTATGGTTAAAAATATTTTACAATTTTTGGACGGTAGGATTTATTTAATTTTTAGTTTTTGCAAAAAAAAAATCACGTAAACTTTTGGTTTTTACTTAAGAAATTTTAAAACTTTGAAAAACTAGGTTTCATAAAAAAATACAGAATTTATTTAGGAAAAATTATGATTGGCAAAAAATAATTTTTTGGGAGAAAAATAATAATCTATATAAAAACTACTAAACAATAAAAGTCTTAGTGATTTATAATTCTATTAAACATTAACAAAAAATCAACTTTTTGTCCACCAAACAGATGAAAATGTAATTAAAAACTAAGAAAATAAAAATAAAAGTAAAATAACTTGTTGCCATTGGAGAAAAAATTTCAGTTTCTTCATCCTTTTGAAAAAAAAAATATGACATATTATTCAAATCTATATAACTTATACAAAAAATACCAATTAAATATGAAAATTCAATCCTATAGAAAATAACAAAAACTGAGGGAAAAAAAAGAATAAAATAACATGTTGCCACTAGAAAATGAGTTTCGGTTTCATCCTCATTTTGGAAAGAGTTTGATGACATGTTATTCATGTATATATACTTTATAGATAACAAAAAATCAAATTACATATAAAAGATATTTTTTTTAAAAATGGGAGAAAAAAAGTAAAAGAACATGGTGTCACTTGTGTAGCAACTTTAATTTCATCACTATTTAAATTTGTACAAGATTCACTCTTGTTATGTTTGGATTATTAACAAAAAAAAAAAAAAAAAAAATTCACTCTTGTTGCTCACTATAAGTAGGTTTAGATCAAAATTATAAAAATGGCTATTAGATGTCTTAGTAATGACTAAATGATGATGATAGTATATATAGCCTAAAGCATGTTTTGGCACTAGGTAATTTATTTTAGATTTTAATTTATTTTCAATTTGGATTTAGCTCCAAATTTAAATTTTCATTTAAAGTTTGGCATATAAATGTAAGTAAATAAAAAAATGCAATGATGATAGTGTTGACTATTATAAATGTCTGTAATGATATAATTAGGTAGGAGTACTTCACAATGGTCTTTCCATATTATTTTTTTCTTTCTACACGTTGACTAGATTTTTTTTCAAAATAGATTTAAGATAATATTCAGCATGAACCATATTACAATAAGAACTCGGCATACCGAGCAAAAAAAACGAAACCAAAACAAAACAAAACAAAACCAAGGAAGGAAAGATCGGGGAAGAAAAACCGCACGAAACCTTGTTCTGGACGACTAAAGTTAGAAAAAAACGTCATAAACTGAACGGACCAAGAAATTTAGAAAGCTCACTCCTATTTCGATGAGTAACTACCTCGATAGGTGGAGAACTAGGAAACTTTTAACCGGACAACGGTTACAACACAAGGGAATGAAACACTGAAAAGCCCGAGGGTCGGGAAGATCAATCCAAATATGCCGAGGCACAATCAGAGACTAAACGAGAAACCAAGGAAACCTATCACCGAGACACTACAGAAGGAAAGACGCGAGAAAATCTGCGGACGGCTTAGACATAAAAGTCGATGAGAGCCTTGAAGAGAAACCCAACTAAAGAGAGATCTCAGACTAATCTATAAAGTAGAGACAATGAGAGGGCAAGGAAAAAAGCGGAAGAACTATCTAAACGAAGATAGGAAAAGCCCAAAACCCACTTAAAAACCCGATAGATTGACCGAAGGGCGGAAACCTACCAAAAGCAAACCCAAGGAAAACCAACCTAGAAGAGGCCCAAAAAAACCGGAGAACCAACCTATAAACACTGAGACTACAACAGAACTCAAAGCCAGGAAAAGAAAACCGGGAGATTAAACCCAAAACCAGACTGATCCTAACCCAAAAACATGACTTAAAACACCGATCAACAACCACACTACGCTGCCTCCATGATGATTCTGAATTTTCATGGATTTTACATATCATTTAGCATTAGTTCTGATGTCTTTAGGCGTGCATACATCACATTTATAGTTGATTTTAGTAAGTTTGTGATTTTTAGGGATTTTGCATTAGAATTTGCATATGCACGCATTTTAGAGATTTTTCAGGACTTTCAGGAGTTTTCGGGAAGGATTTGTGAGATTTCAGAAAAGAAATACTTAACATGGAATGAAGCAGCACTTAGCGTGGAATGGACTGGCACCAATCTGGATCGACCGCAGCACTTACCTGGATCGATCTCAGCTCTCTCCTGCACCTAACTGGGATCGATCCTGCATCACTCCTGGATCGATCCCAAGTAGCATCTAGATCGATCTCAGCTCACTTCTGGATCGATCTAGATCGATCTCAGCTTGTCCTAGCAACACTCCAGATCGATCCCACACTCACCTAGATCGATCTCTCTCGGGACAACTCGTGAAGTTTTTGAAGAAGCAAAGGAAGTGCATGAAACGGGAGTTGAGCTAAGTTTGATCTATCACAACGTGAAGACTGGATCTACCTCTCTTGGCAACACAATGCCTGGATCGATCCCAACACCTTGCCTGGATCGATCTCAGGTACTTAACTTCAGGATTGTTCCCACTCTCAAACATGTCTCAACTTAGATCGATCCCGATGCTTACGTCCAAGCTCTCAACACTTTAGATCGATCACGCACCAGCTCAAGCTCCAACCGACCAACTCAATTCCGGATAGCACTTGAACCAAGACCCAAGATCCAAGATAATGATTAGCTTTTGTCTTTAGTGCGATTTAGGGCTTTCCTCTGCACACTATAAAAGCCCTAACTCGCCTCATTTTCAAGAGAGCTTAGTTTTTCTTTCCTTATTAGGTTTTGTCTTAGGTTTTTCATTCTCTTTGTTGTTCTTCATGTTCTTGGTGTAAAATCCAGATTTCTTTTAAGTTTCAAGTTAATCTACTGTTTTTTCTTTACTTTCCTACTTCGCTTTAGGTTGATGTTTAGTTGGTGCATATTGATTTACGTTTTAAGCTTTTAATTTTCTGTTTTAAGTTTGTTTTTCATTTCTGTTTTACTGTTTCATTGTTGTTCTTAGTTTCTGGGTTTGTGTTTTTGCTGTTCTTTATTTGTTTAACCTTAGATCCGCATGTTTAGCTTTTAAGTCATGAATTTTGTTTTCTCTGTTTTCGTTTCCATGATTAGTGAGTAGTCCATTAAGTTCCTGAGGATGGGGTAGACTAGGGTTGATGTCCTGATTCCACCTTAGTACCTAAGTTGCTTATCTATAAATCCCTTGTGTTTCACCTGCATGTAATGTTGATTGTATTTCATCCTGACCAGGACTGAAAACCCGCTTTTAGGCTCTTCAACACTTGACAGTGACTCATTGAAGATGTCCGGAACTAGGTGATTTCAAAGATTTGTTTCCCCTTCTAAGGGATTAGTTTTTTGGGAAGCTTATTGACTATAGTAGATTGTTGTTCATGCCTGCTTAGTAGTTACTGTCTATAACGGGAGTTAAGTCTGTGATTGCTTTGCTTGAAATTTATTGCCAAGGGATTGTAATTGGTTGCTTATGTTTCTACTGTCTAGGGGTTAGCTCATTGTATGAGGCATGTTAGGTACTTAGGTAGTTTAGGATGGATCCTTAGTCAATTACCCTTATCTTCAGGAACTTCTTTGCACTTGTTTACATCTTTCACTCTCTTTGCTTTTTCTCTGTTTTTGCATTCTAGTCTTTTGTGCTTCTTTTTATGTTTAGATACCTTACTTCCAGCATGTTTACTTGTTTACTGCACTTAGGACCTTTTAGCAAAACCACCCTTTTTAATGCTTAGCTTGACTTTGAAGCATCCATTGCAGTCTAGATTGTTAGTGCACTCCCATTTGGATTGATAACCCATCTATACTACAATGATGGGTAATTGATACCCTTTAAGAACGAAAAAATCCTACTATCAATTTGGCATCGTTGCAATTTGGGAGTTGTTTACTACATTCTAGATTTTGGATCTTTTCAGATCAAGCTTCTTTTACATCTTTACTTACCTGTCTACCTTTGTTTGCTTTGTTTTCAGGTACATGCTTAGCAGTGTATGAACCTGAGAAGCAGAGGACCAATTGACTTGATTCCCCCTCGTTGACGACATCATAGCTCTTGAACGAGAACACTCTCGGGCAAGACGTAAACATGAACGTGCGAAACACTTGAGACGGTTGAACTTACAAATGGCAGAAAACGCTGACAGAGATAACTAGAACACCATAAGTGTTGGTGATAACCCCAACACTCACACCATCAGATATGGAATCAGTCCACCTGCAGTTTAGAACAACAACTTCGAGATCAAGCATAGTCTCATTGTAATGGTGCAGAGTAACAAGTTCCATGGACTACCTATGGAAGATCCACTTGATCACCTCGACGAGTTCGATAGGTTTTGCAGCCTCACAAAGATAAATGGTGTGAATGAATATGCCTTCAAGGTACGCCTCTTCCCTTTCTCTTTGGGGGAGAAGGCCCACCAATGGGAGAGTCACTCCCTAGGAACTCCATCACAACCTGGGATGCCTGCAAGAAGGCACTCCTTGCAAAATTCTTCTCAACTTCAAGAACAGCACGCTTGAGGAATAACATTCCAGGGTTTGCACAGAAGAATGCTGAAACTTTCTCTGAAGCATGTGAGCGCTTCAAGACCTACACCTTGCAATGCCTCCATCACGGCAAAGCTTCCCTACTCAGAACCCTCTACATAGGTGCCTTGCCTAAGATCAGAATGTTGCTAGACACTACAATTAATGGGAACTTCCTCAACAAAAGTGTGGATGACAGATGGGAGCTGGTAGAGAACATAGCCCAATCTGATGGGATTTATAGTGAGGACTACGACATAACACCTCGCAGTAGTTCTACTTCTGATGATAGTACTAAGAAGGAGATCAAGGCACTATATGAGAAGTTGGACAGGTTACTCCTGGGTCAACAACATCAAGTTCACTTCATCTCTGATGAAGAACAACTTCAAATTCAAGCTGCCGAAGCTCAACAGCAAGAAGAACTGTGCTATGTACAGAACCAAGGGGGTTACAACAAAGGGTACTTCAACTACTCCAACAACCCCGGTCTTTCTTACAGAAGCAACAACGTTGCTAACCCACATGACCAAGTGTACCCACCTCAACAACATAAGAACTCTCAACCTTTCAACAACTACAACCAGAATAGAGGTTACTTCCCAAAGCAGCAACAACAAAATGGTTTTCAACAACCACAACAACAACAACTTACTGGTGCACCTCCTGGTTTCTCATCTAACCAACCTCATGCTCAACCCTTCAACACTGAAGCTACGTTACAACAACTTCTTCAAGGACAAGCTACTTATGCAATGGAGACATCAAAGAAGTTCGGTGAACTCCAACACAAGATGGATATATCCTTCGGCGCAATCTACTCAAATATTGAAAATCTCCACTCCAGGGTCACCACTCTTGAAGGAAAAACCGCATCAACTTCAACTTCCGCGGATGGTCATCTTCCAGGAAAATCTGTGCAGAACCCTAAGGAATATGCTAACATCAATGTCGTCTATCTCCAGCAGACGACTTCTATTCCTACTCCAACTTACCCTCTTCTATACACTGAGGACAGTGTGGTTCTAGTTGGGGGGGGTCGTGTTTTAAAGAAGTTGAAGAAGATGAACATGCAATAACTGATTCACATAAGCCATTGCAACCTCCACCAGAAGTGATCACCAAAGCACCTCATGCTGAACAACCATCTGTAACACAACAGAAGGATGCACCCTTCATTCCACCACCATATGTTCCCAGGTTACCTTTCCCTTCTAGATTTAAGAAGGAAATCATGGCAAAATATCATGAGGTTTTTGCGAAACCCATGAAGGAAGAGGTAACTTGAGAAGTGCTGGAATCACCTGAAGAATGCAATTCCTTGATAATGACGAAGCAAGAAGACCATGGTTCATTCACATTACCTTTCTCACTAGGAACCTAAACTTTTGATGAGTGTCTTTGTGACCTGAGAGCTTTCTTCAACCTTATGCCCATGTCCACTGCTCAGAAGCTAGGATTGGATGAGTTCAAGACTTCAAACATTACTTTGTTGATGGCGGACGGAATGGTTAGGCATCCTGTTGGTATCTTAGAGAGTTTACCTATCAAGATCAAAGATGCAAAAATACTCACAGACTTTGTGGTATTGAAGATGGATGAAGAGCCTAAGGATCCGTTGATATTTGGANTCTTTGGAAGAACATTCCTAGAAACGGTTGGAGCTGTAATCAACGTCAAGAATGGTCACATTAGCTGCACTTAAGGAGAGGATCAAAAATGATTTTTAACATCAAGACTAAAACCAAGGATCCCACTGCCCAAAGTCAGTTATTCTCTGTGAATGAACTGAATGAAGACAGTCCGAAGAATGAGTACTCAAGCGTTAAAGCAGTTAAGGATGGATTGGGAAAGGAACCAACAAGGTCTGGAATGCACAATGAAGATCTCAAGCTTATTAAGGAACCATATAAAGAAGTTTAAGAGGAGTTAAAAGAAATCAGAACATTGGAAATGTCCAAAGGTGAAGACAACCTGAAAGATATGGGAAAAGGAAATCACGAGTTCAAACCTCAACCTAAGCATGTACCACCTCAGAAACAACCTCCTGACATTCCAATTTCTGAAAAATACTTGAAACATCATACCCGAAGCTTGGAAATCAAGAATGGAGACCAAGTGTTCTTACTTAACAAAAGGTTCAAGTATTATCTGGGAAATGTGGATCCACTGTGTTCTAAGAGCTTCATGATCAAAGAAGTACTTTCTGAGGAAGACATCATACTTGCTGTAGAAGTTGATGGAAAACTGAAATTGAACTCCAAGGTTGATAAGAACTATGACAAGGGAGCATTCTCAGAAAAGACCTCGGTTTTCTTCGGAGAACCGTCTCAGGGTCATTAATCCTAAAAACAGGAAGTCAAGCTTAGTGAGTTAAAACAAGCTCACTTGGGAGGAAGTCCCATGTATATCTCTGTATATATTTTAATTTCAATGATTTTTAAATTTCAGTACTTAGTTTAATGCAATTTCGTTTTCTATTGGCTTTGGTATTTTAGGTACTTACCAGATGAGTTTCGAGAATCTTGCAAGGAGAAAAAGGGAAGAGGAATGATATATGGACGAGATGCGTTTCAACACATTGTTACCGAGTCGTGCTAGGCGATGATCGATCCACACTCATCACGGGATCAATCCATTCTCAACATACGAATTGATGCAAACTAACTACCGGATCAATCCAAATTTTCAACGTTGGATCAATCATAATCGATCTAAACATGACCATGATCGATCCAAAATGTGGTACGATCGATCCAAAGCATGTTCGAGATCGATCCAATGTTCAATGCTAGATCGATCCGCACCTCAACACAATCACACCAAGATCGATCCATGCACTCAAACCGTCACCAAACCGTCCTATAAAGTTTTGCTCGAACCGAGCAAAGCACATTCAAACCAAAAGGAGTGTTGTTAATTTTGAACAAGGCTTATCTCACTCAAAGAAAAAGAACAACCTCCACTTGCCCACTAACCTCCTTCACCCCATGGACAAAAGATCACCTCCATCACTTCTCTTACACACCCACACCCCCATCACACCAATGTCCCCTCTTTAATCCTCCTCCACATGCACAATCTTTACTCCTCCACCACAAACTTCCACTCACCACCACCTCTTCAAAATCGCACATAAGGCTATATTAAGAGAGTATCTCTCACTCTTTCTCTCATTTACTTCACAAACCATTCTCTCTCAACAAATTTCTCTCTAAGACGTTTCAACTAGAAGCATTGATCTAACAAGGATTTTTCAACAAGATACAATCACTTGCAAAATTTGGTTTCACTACTTAAATCTTTTTGATCTTCATCTTTAAAAACTCCCTATTCGGTTTCAACATAATTTTTGCAAAAATCGATTTCGTTCTTTCATAAGAAAAAACGTTTCTATTAACCCGATTTTAGTTTGCAAAAGTTGTTTGAACTAGGGGTAATGAGGTAGCACGTGAAACATGAATTTAACTTGATACTTGTTTAAGTAAATCGCATGCCCAACACGTTTTGAGAATGCATGTTTGGCACTTGTTGAACTCTCTAAGCGCTTTGAACAATGCTCACAAACCTTCGTTTCTATATTGTCTTTCCAGAATTAAGGATGTCTCAACCTTCACGAGAAAGAATCCTAAGAACGCAAAGAAGAGAGCGAGAAGTCTCGAGATGGAGAGTAGAGGACCCTATGATTTCTCCAGAATCTTCACCAAGAGCCCCAATTCTCTCAAGCAAGGAGCGTCGTGGACGTGAGATTGTTGAGTTGTTGCAGCAAACAAGAAAATAAAGGGAGACGCGAGAGCAACATGCTCTTCTTATTGCACAAGCAGAAGAATGAGAGAACATTGGATCCGCTAGCCTACGAACCATTCAACTACATCAAGAAATTCAACGATCTCATGAAGTTCAGCAACAACAATAACTCCAGCAGCAACAACAAGAAGCACCGAATGCATACCAGGGATGCTATAACATGAAGAATGAGTACTTCCCTTGAGAATCGTTCGTACCCTTTTTGAGGTGCATCCCAATTCCACCTTCATTGTATGCTTCGCTTATTGTGCCTTGGTTTCTGAGCGCTATGTTTGCTTGTTGTTTCTAATTCCTCCTTATGCTTAACATGTCTTTAATGCTTTTTCACTATCATATCCTTCCTTGAGTCCAATCCAAAATTTGGGTTACACAGAGACTGTGTAATTCAGGTTTGGGGGAGGATTCGAAGGACCTTGCTATTTAATGAAATTTCCTTGTTTGTTCATTTGTCTCCAATTTGCATTACATTCACATAGCATCTATTAGCATCTGAAAAACCCATAAAAACTTGAAAAATTTTCAAAATTTTCTCTTCAAAAACAGAGTGTCATTTGCATTTCATTTAGTTGCATATAGAATGTTCCACATGCATAGGGAACTAGGAAGATGATAACCTTGTAAGCATGATGTTTTCTCAGAAAGTGTTAGTGCCCTGGTTGTTAGTTGTCTAATGCATCCTGAAATTGTCTGAAGTAAAATTGCACCTTGCTTGGAATGTGAATTTGCATGATCATTTGTCTCATGAAGCATGTTTTGATTTGAAGTTTGTTCCTATCTATTAGAACTTGAATTTGAATGTTTAAATATCATGCTTGTGTGTTGAATATGAACTCATGGATAGTATATACATATTTGGGTTATCTTCTACCTTTTACCACTCTTGTTAACCCAAGTAGAATCCCCACCTTTGAACCTCACTTTCCTTCAAACTCTGAATTTACTACTGAGTGGCAGGACTTTTATGGATTGAGCTTGGTAGAACGTGTTAGCTTCGAACTGATAGGAATAGGGTCTCATGTAGTTCTCTCCTCACACAATATATGATATATTCATATATATACTCCTTAAACAATAAAGAGTCCACTCACATGATTATAAGTTCACTTTATAAATTTGTAACTCACGTATTTGGTAGTCTGCCTATTATTTTTTGGTAGTCATACTACTTTTTTGTAGTCTTATTATTTTGTTATGGGTTTGGATTTATATTTTGGGATTTACGTATATATTTTGGAGTTTAAAATTTACATATTGTAGTTTATAGTTGATATTTTGAATTTAGGGTTTATATTTTAGAGTTTATGGTTTAGCCAATGTTTTATACATAAGTAGTCCGACTATTTACATATTTATATTTTATTAAAACGCAAATTCACTATTTTATAAAATTTATGTCCATTTTAAATTTTTTTAATTATGTTAGGTTCAGAAAAAATATATGTTTTTTAGGCAAATTTTTGTGAATTTATTATTTGATTTTATAAGCTTTTATTTGCAAAAATGAGGGGTAGAATTTAGAAAAAAAAAAGGTAAAATAGAGATAATGTAGCTTTAAGTTGCTGGAAAAACTAATATTATGTTAATGTATTAGAGTATCTTCATTGGTGTTTCTTAAGTTTTGTATCTTAAATCATTTTTTATTTATTTTATATTTAATTTCATGTATAAGATACTTAAAAATCTTAGAAACAAAATGTTTCTCCAATGATGTATCTTAAACTTTAATATTAAAGAAGTTTTACAAGAGTTTTTCCCTGTCTCTAACAAGAGTTTCACCAAAAGTGGCTGCATATATTGTAATGATACATTGAAATCAAAACCAGTTCAACTCGTTTGCATCATATAATCGCCGTTTACAAACGCAAACGCTATTCTTGTCAGAGGTTTTCACAATAACCTCTAGTCATACCTCTTCTATGTACCTATGATTACAAAAGTTAGTATCTTTTATAACATTTAGATTCATATGAATCATATCTTTTTATCTTCCTCTGATCTTTGAGTTGTTTAGGTGAGTGTTGAACAAAACATAGTGTTTTGTAATTCCTATAATCAAATGATGCTACACAAATGTTTCCAGCTTGTGCTTTCCATTCACAATTTGTAAATACCACAAACTTATCTCTTCTGTACATTACGCTATGGTTCTTGATAAAACTTTGTATCAGTAAAAAGATTTTAACAGAGACGAGTCATCTCTTTTAGATTGAGATTCTACTAAGATGCAGAACATCAAAGACATTATGGTTCTGAAATTAGGTGCAGAACATCAAAGAGGTTGACACTTTATCAAAATTCTCAAACCTAAACATTGATTTGAGTTATATCACTCCTTTAAGCATTTAGAGATGTTTCAGGCTTACTAGGAGGAGTGCCACAACATAATCTTCTATCAGCAATACCAATAAACCAAGCACCTATCGAAACATCTTCATTCACATACTTGTAAAGAACATGCCTGAAACATATATTTAACATAGATAAGGACAACCATTTAACTCAATGACGAGATCACAATTACCAAGCAATCAACTCAATTTCTCTAACTATTCCTAATCAAACCAGTCAGTAGTCCTAATCTAACCAAACAATCAACTCAATTTGCCTAACTACACAGTACCTTGTTTTAGCTCCATCATCTCTGCACAAATCTCTACACAACATCATCATGCGTCATGCAAAACCAGCTCTTTTGTTTCAATATATATGTAAGATTAAACATGTAAAGCAAACTCTTCCTCATGACAAGACAAAGTTTCAATCATCCTAGCTTAAAGAACTACTAAGTTAACTTTTAGCATCAAATCGAAATATGTCAAGACCAAAAATGATTCCTAAACAAATCGAATTTTTTTTTTTTTTACGAAAACTCGCTTACATTGAGGAAAATCAGAAAATGCATAATGAGATTCATACATCCCGAAATCGACAGGCGTGCTTCGCTCGAAATATGCAAATCTCCAGCACAAAGATTTAGTTTGGAAAATGAAGAAATCATAAAGGAGAAATGGGAAGAAGAAATTGGTTCTTCTGATTGTTTTTTAGAAACCTAAAAAAAATTAAAAAAACAAGAACCAATCATATTTCGACACATACTCATCTTAATTTTCAGAAAGTTACTTAATTAACCAACCACTCTTAGCAATTAAACCATTTTTCTTTTAATTTCAATTAAGTTTAAGCAAACTCCTTAAAATACTTATTATATATACTATTAGAGATGGTCTTACTTTTTTAGTTACCTAAGCTAGATTGAATTTCTAGCAAATTTACTCAATTTTAAATTATAAATTCAAAATATAAATTTTAAACTAAAAATATAATGGAGTGATCCGACTATCTTAAGTACGTAATCTGACTATTATGTAAGAGGATGGAATAAATTAAAAAACATGATGGATAGATAAAGAGAGAAAAAAAGATTGAGTGGATAAATAACATTTTTAAAAAATTGTATAGTGAACTTATGTTTTAAGCGTTAGTTTGTTAATTATAGGTGTATATCTAATTACTGAGTGTAATTAGCTTTTTATATTTATTACTTAAATAATTTAAATTATATATTTATAAGAAATTGATTGAATTTCATATTTCAAAAAATAAATTTTGTGTTGGAAATAAATTATTAGTTTACTAATTTTTAAAAATAGTAATAATTTTATTATATTTTTTTGCTTATATATTAATTTAATGTTTAAAATAAATGAGGATATTTCAAAAATTACAATTATATTATATGGATAGAAAATAAAAATATTTTTTAATTTGAAATATTTTAAACAACATTAATATTATGTTATCTAAAAACTTTTTAAGCAACATGTATATAGTCAGACGTAAAGTATATTTTTAATGTCGATCTGGATTTTCGTAGGAGAAGAGAAAATGAGTTTTTTTCTTTCTTTATAGAAAATGAGTTGTAAATTCTTCATAGAATATCTTTGGAATATTTTTATTATCAGTCTCGATATTTATTGGAGAAAATAAAAGAGAGTTTTTTTTTTTCCTTATTTTTCCAAGTTGTGACGAAATGTTAGAGCATCTTTAATAGAGTATTTTAAACAAGATATTCTACTAATTTTTTATTAATATTTCTCTCTAATCCCAATGTCCAAAACCTCAAACATAATTACTATAATTTTAGCTCTAATGGAAGTTCTCCAAAAGAGGTTCTAAAAGGTTATATATATCTTATGAATCAGAAAGACAAGAAATTGAGTTTAGCAGATAGTGTAAAGCAAGAATCATTCACTGTCAATGCAATATAAACACAAAAGATCATAAAGCAACTTAGTATCGACAACACCTGATTGATTGTAGAGAAATCGAAAATTGCACATACTGTGGCTTAGAACGCATACATTTGTAGAAAAGCTTGAAAGATCCTGGATCTGTTTTAAATGAATTTTCCTCAAAAATCACCTGCAAAATCTCACACAACAAATCCATGAAAATTTGTAAGATTCATGTTTTTAAGCCAAGCAATTCTTAGTTCCTATTCACTGCAATAAAGACATTCACTACTTCAACAAACGAAATTGAACAAACCCTAATCAATTCCCACGAACAATATAGCAGAAGTCAAGCATGATCTAAGAGAGAACTAAAAGGATTAATAGAAGAGAAAAAAAATTTAAACTTTAAAACAGATACGAACCTGAATTACATCTTCAAACATGATCGTTGCATCGGTGAGCTTTGGGTTCATGGTGACCTTCAGTAAACCCCATGGACTCTCTCTTCTCGGCACTGGTTTCTTCGAATCACCCTCTGAATCAAAATCGAAATTATTTATGCGACAAAGAAAGAGACGACTCGTCTCGTTTTTTTTTCACCCAACACCAACATGACACATTAGGACTTCTAGGGGTTTCTGAGAAAGCCTTGGCCAGATACGAAGCTGAGAAAAACAAATTAAAAAATTATTATTTGGGGCTAATTTATTTAAAAACCCCAAATATAGATATCCAATAGAAAAATGAAGGATGGTCTTATGTTGATATGGATACAACGAAGTGCATCTTTCCTATTTTCAGAAATCTATCGAAATTTAGTAAAAACAGATGAAACATGATATTATGCTCTCGTCCGATTTAGGCGTTTTCGACGTTTTATCCTTAGTGTCTTGGTCTTTGTTTTTTGGCAGAATAGTTTTTTGTTTTCTCCTTATCTTCAATTTCGCATTGACATGTCTAAATATTTTATTTCTTTGGCTTTGGTGGTATCGTGCTTTGTTTTTCTACGTTTTTAGCTTTGTTAGTTGAAAACATCATACTTTCATGTAAATTTTACTCTATTATTATAATATAATAGATGACAAAAAAGTGGATAGAACTGAAGATGTTTATTTAGTATAATTATAGAAGGAATTGTGATTAAAGAGAAAAAAAAATCTGATAGAAGAGATTATGTTGGAGATTGGTTGGTCAACAACATATTTTTCAAATTTAACAAACCAAATTATATAAAGATCACGTAAACAATAAGATCTCTTTACTAAATTATAGCTAATCTTTACTAAAACACAATGACAGTGCATGAAAACATTCATCCTATTATAAACCGAATAATAACATTTATAAAGTCAACTTATAATTTGAAACTATTAGTTAAGCTTTTTAATAGTAGAACCATTTTCTAGGAATTGAGCTGAATGAATGATATAATACAAAATTATAAAGATAAGTTTATTTTTGATTAGTTCAACAAGAATAAGAATTTAATTCCTGATTTTAAACTGAAAGTTTTCTCCATTTGATTTGAATTTCCGAATAAACACACAAAACACGCTTTTTTGTTTTCGACGACACTAAAGGAACCTGAAGCCACACGTTAATCCTCCGCAACAACTCCACGACGGTGGTGTACGACCTTACGCCGCTGTCTTTCTCGCTTGACTTGCACCGATCGCAGGGTGATTTTGTGCTTCACAGGTGAGATTCGTTAAACCCTAGCTCTACTTTCTAAGTTTCATGATGTTTTTCAATCTGATGATCTTTATTTTCTCTAGCAGTATTTAGTGAAAGATCTAAGTATCTTGACTATTCTAGGATTGTTCGCGATTGTTGGATTTTAATATTTTTCTTTAGCCGTAATCGGAAATTTCGATGTTCAGAGATTTAACTTTCCTTCTTCATCATCTTCCATTTGTCCTTTTGTGTCTTTAAAGTTGTTAAGCTTTTGCAATTGAATTGTTTCCATTTTGCTTGTTCTAGACCGTTATTATTCCTGTTTTAATGGAACCTGCCTAGTACAAATGGTGATTTTGTTCCTCTGATATCAATTTCTTGTTCAGTTTTACTTCTCTTCAGGTTCATGTCAAATCCATCAAAAGACTCAAGTGAAGATGCCACAGACTCTAATCGTCACACTAGAGAAGATAATGAATATGTTCGGCTTGTTGTGGCTCATGATTCTGCTGCAGCTGAAACTGACTTGACTCTTTCTCAGTCAGAGGTTCGGAGTAAGAAATTGATTTGGTGGTCGAAAGCTGTGGGATTATCTGCACTTATTCTCTTGCTTATGCTTATTTTCGCCAATTGGGGAGTTCCATTTATATTCTTAAAGGTAATTTCTTTTACTCAATCTGTGAGTTTCAGTAACGCCCCATTTCACAAACTGTACTTTATCCGATTTGTAGGTTCTAATTCCAATTTTGCAATGGGAAGCAACTGCATTTGGGCGTCCTGTGCTCGCGATTGTCCTTGTTGTTTCCTTAGCTTTGTTTCCTGTGTTCTTGATACCTTCTGGTCCTTCCATGTGGTTAGCTGGGATGATATTTGGTTATGGTCTCGGTTTTGTTATAATCATGGTTGGAACCACCATTGGCATGGTTCTTCCTTACCTTATCGGGCTAGTCTTCCGTGATCGCCTCCATGTAAGTGTAACAACCCTTTGCTTCCATTCCCTTTATCAAGTCATATGATGAGATTTTAAAAGATTACTGACTTGTAGATATGATTGCAGAAATGGTTAAAAAGATGGCCTCGACAAGCTGCTGTTCTTAGACTAGCTGCAGAAGGAAACTGGTTCCATCAATTCAAAGTTGTGGCTATCTTTCGGGTTTCTCCGTTTCCTTACACGATTTTCAACTATGCGATAGTTGTGACAAGCATGAGATTCTGGCCTTACTTGCTCGGTTCTATAGCAGGAATGATACCAGAAGCTTTCATCTACATTTACAGGTCAGTCTTTTACTCTCTTTCCAGTTTAAAAAACAGTTAAGAGTCGAAAACGGAATTCTAAAACTGGCCAGAGTCAAATGCAGCGGTCGGCTGATAAGAACATTTGCGGATGTGCAATACGGACATCAACGTTTAACAACAGTGGAGATAGTGTACAACGTAATCTCGTTAATCATTGCGGTTGTGACCACCGTAGCTTTCACAATGTACGCAAAAAGAGCATTGAGAGAGCTTCAAAACCCAGAAGGTAATGAAGATGAACAAGTTCAGGTAAAAAAACAGACTAGTTCTGAGATGAAGAACATTGTTCAAAACGAAGAGAATGCCCTAACTGTCAAAGTCTAGAGGAAGATCTAACTAACTAATACAGGTTTGTATAAAAGCTTAATTCTGATTTGTCTCCAAGCAAGACTGGTCAAAGGTTGGATTTGCGTAGTATTAACATAAAAATAAGAAGCAATTAAGTTCTGTTTATCCAGTTCAAGCGTTTAGGATATAGAGCATGTTTGGATCACTGGAATTAATGCTACTGCGATGCAAATGTAATACCGGATTACCAACTAAACATATAAATCTTCATTATATAATCAATGTAAATAACATTTTTCCTTTTAGTTAGGTTAACAATATTTTACTACGTTTTAACTAATTATGCTTCAACATTATTTCAAATATTTATATAGAAATCTTTGACAAATTAATAATTTAAATAGATTTTAGCATTGACACAAAACTCATATATAATCACGACACATATTAATGTCGATAAATCATGCATTACGTTTGGGTCTAAAGTGTTTGTACAGAATCAGGAAAATGTCAAACGTTTGTTGACGATAAACAAAATCGGTGGTGGGGGTAAATATCTCGGTTTACCGGAGCAATTTGGTAGAAAAAAGTCGGTTATGTTTACCTCGATCATTGAGCGATTGAAGATGAAGTTCCACGGTTGGCAGAATAAATTTTTATCACATAGTGGTCGCGAAATAATGTTGAAATCGGTTGCTTTTTCCATGCCGGTTTATGCCATGAACTATTTTTCGTTTGCCGACGGAAATTTGTAATGACCTTAACCGTTTAATGTCAAGATTCTTGTGGGGTTGGAGAGATGGATCACGCTCTATGAGTTGGTTATCTTGGCGAAAACTATCCTATCCTAAAATACAGGGTGGGTTGGGTTTTAGAGACATAACTCTCTTTAATCAAGCTTTGCTTGCAAATCATGTATGGAAATTGTTGCAACGTCCATCTAGTCTATTGTTTCGAGTTCTTAAACATCGCTACTTCCGTCATTCAGATATCCAGCATTGTCATGTTCCCAAATCAGCTTCTTATGGGTGGAAATCATTATACTTTGGTAGTGAACTGCTTTTTAAAGGGATTCGGCATAATATTGGGCAAGGTCATCACATTCGTATGGGTATTGATTCTTGGATTCCTGATTCCCTCCCTAGACCGGCACAACTACTGTCATCAATTGATCCATCACTCCCACTAGCTTACCTTCTACGTCCTGGTACTTCCTGTTGGGATGATTGTAAACTCCAACAATGTATCCAGCCTGCATATTTTGCAAAAATTAAACATATTTTGCAAAAATTAAACAGATTTTTGTTTCACCCAACAAAGCAAATGATACACTTCAATGGGATTTTCATCACTCTGGTCAGTATACGGTCAAAACTGGATATCAGTTTGCACTTTCTTGCGACCAGTCTCATATATCAAAGCCTCAGCTAGCTCGATTCCCAACACTTGCTTCCCTTATCTGGAAACTTCATCTACCACCCAAAATCAAGCTTTTTCTTTGGCAATTAGGTTCGGGTGCGGTTGCAACTACTTCTAATCTTGAAAGACGAGGCATTCCAATCTCCCCACTCTGTCCACGCTGCACATCCAAAAATGAAACAAGCCTGCATATGATTTTCGGTTGTCCGGGTGTAAAACAAGCATGGCGTCAAGCTAATTTACCGTTTTATGAACGTCTAGCAACATCTTTTACCATACAAGACTTTTTTTCTTCTACGATTCAGTGCTCTAGTGATCCGTGATTGCCACTGTATCAGCAACACTATGCTTTCTTTTTAATTTGGAGACTTTGGAAGTCCCGCAATAAGTTTGTTTTTAGGAAACAGGCGAATCCAATAAAGCAGATTTTGCAATGTACAGGTTATGATGTCTCAAAATGGGTCACCCACTCCATTGGGCGGAGGGTGAATTCATGAGCTTACTTTGGGCTTTGCAAATGACTTGGAGCTTAGGTTACCGTCATGTGCAGTTTGAAGGTGATAACCAACAGATGTATGATTGTTTATAAGACTCCAACAACCTTCGTCTAGCTTCCTATAAAGCTTCTTTTGATGCCTGGAAACTTGTATTTGAAACCCTAATTCCAGTCTTTCAACGCCGAAATGCTAATCGGTGTACAGATATTCTTGCTAAAAACGCATTATCTGCTTTTGAAGATTCTATGCTCTTTCATTATTGTCCTGATTTTTTAATGTCTACTCTGTTTGCTGATGTAGATACTATATGTTGATGAAATAAAATTTGTTGTTTAAAAAAAAAAAAAAAAAAAATCACGACACATAAAATTGTGGAATTATGTTTTACAAAACCAGAACCATCTCACTCCAATTGAATTGATGGACCGGACCGTCTTGGAAAAATAAATCGATTATGTTGACTTGCTTTGACAAACAAACAAAAAAGAAGTGTTTTGAATTTGACAGTGCCGTGTCGGAATTTGATATTCCTCTCTAATCGGATAAACACACACATTCAGTCCGTAGAATCCATTTTCCCTCATCATGGTTGTTACATCTCTAACTTGTACAATCTTCGCATGTTGGTTTCATATCACAAGTTTCGCCTAATTTTGCTTATTTTTTCGTTTTCCGGTGTAATCAGGCGAGTTATGGCGAAGATAAGAAGGATAAGCTGAAGCTCTACTCTTACTGGAGAAGCTCTTGCGCTCATCGCGTCCGTCTCGCTCTCTCTTTCAAAGGTCTCTCCTCCACTTTCTCAACAATAGTTCTTTTTCTTTGATCTGATTTTGGATATTGTTCGATTGTTTTTAGGGCTTGATTATGATTATATACCAGTTAATTTACTGAAGGGGGAACAATTGGATCCAGGTGCCTACTTTCTATTTGTTTTTTTTCATATTTTGAAAAGTTACAGACAGTGAACTTTGTTTGCAAAAAGGATCAGATACTATATAGTAACCATGTATATGGATTATCATAATCACTCTTTATGTTTTTGAGCCTCAAGATTTCAAGAAGATCAATCCAATGAGTACTGTGCCTGCGCTTGTTGATGGAGATGTTGTGATTGCTGATTCTTTTGCCATTATTCTGGTATGTAAAGCAGCCAGCCATTGAGTTGCTTTTTCTTAAAGGGAAACATTTGATCCATCTTTGGTTTTTTGATTGACAGTATTTGGATGAGAAGTATCCTGAGCCACCTCTGTTACCTCGTGACCTTCGTAAACGCGCTGTAAATTACCAGGTACATCGATCTTCTTCTTGTTTTCAACTTCTTCAGTCAAATCACTACATGGTGATACATTACCATGAAGTGAAGTGTTTGATGGTTCTTCTTTTTGTAAATTTCAGGCAGCAAGTATTGTCTTTTCTGGCATACAGCCTCATCAAAATCTGGGCGTTATTGTGAGGATCAATATTCAATTGTTGGAGATAAAGCAAACCTAGTTATGTTATATTTTTTGGTTTTGTTTTGTACAGAGGTATATCGAGGAAAAGGTAAATGCAGAGGCGAAAACTGCTTGGGTTACTGACGCTATCACAAAAGGATTTACAGGCATGATATTCTAATCCCATCCTAAATCTGCAACAATCTGTCATGGGATCAACATTCAATTGTTGGAGACAAAGCAAACCTAGTTATGTTTATGTGTCATTTTTCTTTCAGCCCTCGAGAAACTGTTGGTGAGTTGCGCTGGAAAATATGCGACTGGTGATGAAGTTCACTTGGTATTGATCTAAATATCTTTGGATTATTTTGTTCCTTGTGAATACTAACCTTTACTTAGTAATAAAGCCATGAACCATTGTTTTGCAGGCTGATCTCTTTCTAGCACCACAGATCCATGGAGCAGTCAACAGATTCCAGATTAACATGGTACTTTCACTTTCAGGCCTAGCTTTGCTTACTGTATCCCAGAAATCTTGGATTCGTTTTGATGGTAACATGAACATGTTATCTCTTGTAATAGGAACCGTACCCGAGCCTAGCAAGATGTTACGAGTCATACAACAAGCTTGCTTTGTTTCAAAATGAAGTCCCAGAGAAGCAGCCAGATGCTCCACCTCCAACCATCTGATTCTCTCAGCTCCTCATTAGACGATGACAATGATAATAATACACTTGTACTCGTATATGCAACATATAAAACCAGTTTGGTTCTTAGTTCGTCTCCTTTGTAGTATGCAATAAAGATCCGAGAGTTTAGAATTCGCAAAGATATCTTATGCATTCAGATGAACCAGCTAGGTTTGGTATCTACAACGAACATCTGAACTTCAAAAACTCAGGGAATAGTCTGGAAACAAGAGTTAGCTGACTCAGTGGACTGATAAATTCCACTCGTGTATAGAAACAGCATCACATGACCTTTAGCCACATCTCTCACGTGTTGTCCACCACACTCAGCCCTATGTCTCGGTAGAGCCTTGTAACAAACCGCACAGCTTGCACGGTCCGAGACATGTAGATGGATGGATCAAGACGATGTTCTTCAAATTTCCTTCGAAATTGGATCATATTTCTAAAAGTCGCTACAAACAAAATAAAATTGCTAAATATTTTTTTTTTCTTTCTTAAAAAAACCACTTACGGCTTAACTATCCTCACATGTATGGATTGCATAGAAAAGAGCCTTTCACACAGACTTATTTTGAGGATGGCTTTCTTATTATATATACTAGATAAACACCCGCGTAAACACGCAAATTATTTTTTAGAAAAATGTTTATATTTTGGAAGTTATAAAATTTGTTTCATATTAAATATA
Source organism: Iberis pinnata (assembly GCA_900406425.1). Taxonomy (NCBI): domain Eukaryota; kingdom Viridiplantae; phylum Streptophyta; class Magnoliopsida; order Brassicales; family Brassicaceae; genus Iberis; species Iberis pinnata. Next base: position 23,512 of record OVBE01003639.1, read on the forward strand.
AACATTGTTTTCAAATTTGATATAGTTCCACAATTAGAACAATAAAACTCGTGACCCGACAAACAATTTGGTTCAGATTTTATATATACATTCGACATCATAAAACCTGCTAAAGGAGAAAAACCACCTTAAAGTTATAAACCCATAACAGCAAAAGAAAAATAAATAAAAAAATACAACTAAATTTAATAACTAATCGATTTTACAAAGAGCAATAGTCTTTTAAAAAACCTTGCAACATACATATTGTCGCCTCCAATATCGGTATCTATCCATTGGTTTTAAAGTAATAGAAAAATAAAACTTCTCTGAAGATAAAAAATCATACATCAATAATTGATTCTTTTGACATTCCCGATCAGCCATCATTGCAAAGAGTTTAATGTAAAAAATTTGCACCTTAGTGGCTGAACAGTTATCTTGGATTAGCTCAAAACTTTCTTCTTCCAGATTAAGCTATTCATCATCTCCATCAATGTACTACACAAAGACCAGTAATAGGACATTAATCAATTATGCAATAAAGAGATAATGTTGCAATAGAAATTAGAGAAGTTAACTCACTTGATGCATCTTCTTACCACTACAATACGATTCTATGACACCTTCATAAAACATCTGCAAATATAAATGGTAAGATTGGTCCCATTCGTCACAGTATTAAAATGTATTAGTAAGTTTTGCTATACACTTACGTCTTATCAAACGAACACCAAAATTTAACTATAATATACCAAAGAGTGGCAGTAGACGACACCAGAAATCAGCTGTTGCAAGAAGTTATAGCCTCAAAAGAAAAACACCAAAACTAAACATTACACAAACACACACACAAAGATCAAAGGATACAACAAAAAAAGTGAAAGACTTTCAAAAACAGAAAATCACCTCAGCTTCACTGAATCTACCAGCTGTGAAGATATGATCAGTGATCTCTCATCCAGAAGCTTACTCCATCACAATGGCAAGGTGTTGGTGTCAAAATGACCTAAAACCAAATAAAATAAGATCTCAAGACAAACCTTACATTAAAAGCCCAAAAAAAAGAACGATACTTGCCTCCTTGAACTTGATGATATTAGGATGCTTAAGTGATTTGTGATTGATAATCTCTCTCACCAGGTTCTCATCTATCAGGCCAATGAGCCAGTGATTATCCGGAAAACGAACCACATATAGTGTTTACTTCTAACTTGAAAATATACTATTACAATATAACTTTACATTCTCAATAACTCACCTTTGAAATCATCTTGGAAGATAAAGCAGTTGGCTGAAGTATGTCAAGTCAGTCAACGGACAGAACACCCGATATTATTATAACACACACTCTCTTGACCATAAGTGGGTACCTGAAGTTGTACGTCCTACACAAAGAGTTATCATTTGTGAAAATACAAATATCTTAATAGTACCATATGTTTTTTTTCTCTCTTCTAGTTTACCTATGGATAGATTTGAGTAATTATTATAACCTTCCGCTTAAACAAGGCATACTAATAGATATATGAAACTACAACTTGCTTAGTTTTACTTATTTCTGTTGACATTACTAAATAAACAAGAAAGTAAGAGACCATATAAGACTCGAAAAACACAGAACTAACATCAATAACTGATTCATCCAATCCAAATGTAAAAAAAAAAATGTGGAAAAACAAAGAAATCGATGATATATTCACATATGGAAAAGAAACAATTAAAGAAAACATTAAATAAAAGTATATATTATAATATAAGCATGTGTAAAAGCCAATAAATCAGGTGGGTAAGGTTGGTATCATCACCATACCTACAATAATCTACAAAACTTGACCAATATGCTCTTTTTTCAACATTATAAAAGCCCTGTAAATTGTAAGCTGTATGTACACATCAAGAACATACATATAGGGCTATGATTCATATTTAAAAGGAAACACGGAGAAAATTAATGTGTTATCCTATTGAAGCATTTCGTCAAACACCTGTTAAGAATTACTTCTGATGGAACAAATGAACCCGAAATAAATTGGGGAAACAATTGAAAAACATTACACTTTATCATAAAACGTAGTTCAAAGACCAAAAAACACATTTTTTTTTTTTTTGCGTTCTCATGACACTCTTTGCTACAATACGAAACCTCTCGATCTTGCAATTTAGACATGACTACCCAAATGATTCGAAAGCCTGATGTCTAAAGGGGGTTTCTTAAAAATAAAGGTGTTTTCTTTAAAACAAATGTACCTGCTGTTACATGGTGGTATCTCAGTTATCCAAAATCTCTGCGACGGCGGAGCGGAGATTTCTAACGAAGATAACAATAGAGATTAAAGCCATGGTTAAGTTGGGATTGGATCGAGGGAGAATCCGAGACTGCGGTGGCGGAGAGGGAGGTGGTGAAGAGTGATGGTATATGATCCGTTAATCACTTATTCACAATATGAGTCGCCATTGACGTCGATCGAAACCAAAATTAAATAAAAAATCAGAGTGGTGAATATCAAGATGGAAGAAGACGAAGAAGCAATTGAGAAATCGAGAGAGATTAAGTGAGAAACCGAGAAGGAGCGATGTTTGGATTGATTTTCTTTGAACAAGTATGATTAAATAAAATAGTTTTTTTTTCTCATTTATCAAAAAATAGAAAGAGCCAAATAGAGGTCATTAGGGCATCATTATTGGTTGGACCAATATAAGAGTCCTTAGATTAGAATAATAAT
>OVBE01003640.1:0-26216 GCA_900406425.1 Iberis pinnata
ACCGGGATGTCGGCGAGATCAAAGTTTTCTCGTCTTGGTCTTAAAGACCTTATTTTTAAAAAAATCCAAGGTCCATCTTGCGTACTCCTAAAGATGAGTACTGAACAAGTGCGAAGTCACAATGTTCGGGCTACAATCCCTATTATGAAAAGGCCGAGCCCCGGCTCGCGTACTCCAACCGTGAGTAGTGACGAAACTACAGTTTTCGTCCATAGATCAAATTGTCAAAGGGACGATCTGCAGGTCGTCTCCTTCGGCTTTTGATCGAGTGGCTTTTCAGTTCGCGCAAGGATTAGAGAAAAGTCTAAAAAACAAGAAACAAGGACATAAGTAACAACAAGGCAGGCAGCCGACATGTTTGTTACTTGTGTAACTCGTTGAACAGAGTATTACACGACACCCACCGAGCTAAAGCTCTACTTTCATTATCAAAAATGAATCTTACAATTTTTCTGAAAAACAGTAGCAACGACCTACCAGATGTGCAAATATGAAAAAACTAACATCCTTAAAAGTAAAAGCGAGATGCCGACATATCAGGCAGATCCTAATCCCAAGAAAACACGACAGCTACCCCAAAGCAACACAAGAGGTACAAGTCGAGCTGACCCCAATCCTAAGAAAACTGGGGAAGCTGCCCAAAGGGAACAGCTAACCCCTCGGCGTTGAAGGAGTTGCAGGATGGGCCGCAAAAGAGGCGTCCCCCAGAACAGGCTAGTTCAAATTTGATCCATGTTCATTAAATGCAGGTCAGAGCAGGAAGTCTTCAGGCACGATGTCTGCTATATCGATAGCGTCGTACTTTGCCTTAAACTCCACCACATCCGCCTCGAGCTTTGCCATAATCTCGGGGGGCACATAACCACCCTCCTCGACTATAAGCTTCACACAATCCAAAGTCCTTTGAGCCTGGGCATACTCAAGGACAATGGGATCAGCCTTATCTCGGTCCTCCACATGTTTCCTCAGCTTCTCGAGTTTAGTTACTCATTCGACCTGAGCCTCTCGCCGTGCTGATGCAGCCTCTACAACTCGGGAGACTGGAAGCCTTTTCATCTCGACCGCATGCAACTTCTCAAGGGCGCGGTAGGCTTCTCGCAGCTCGAGAAAGTCGGCACCTGTCTGCTCTCGGATCACCTGCTCTTTGAGAAGTTCCGTCACGACAATATCACACTTCTCGTTTAGCTCCTCCCTCAAAACGGCTATGTCGATGCTAGAAGATGTCGACATGTCACATAGCGCTTTCTTCAGTTCAGCTACCTGCGAGGTCAGCTGATCGACGACCTCAACCTGCCTGACTAGCTTCAGTTGTTCGCTAACAAGGCGCCACTTATACTTCTCCACCAGCTTCGACAACCTCTCCAACTGGCCCTCGTCTCCAGCAACAGACTGGAGTTTATTTTCATAGAACGCGACGATCTCCTTGGTCGTCACCAAGGTCTGCCATCAGTCGCATGACGAGTTAGAACTTGTAAAATGATAGGAAAAAGAATTAAAATTACAGGTGTACCTAGCAAGCTTGCCGAGACAGCATTTCATAAATTTCTGGAGCCAACATCCGATCCATAGTAGGAACGATAAGACCATTGGCCCCCAGACGGTTCACCAGATCGGCGCAGTTGAGGAGTCATGGTCTCTGTAGGAGGAGCAGGAGGCGCAGTTGACAGATCAGCGGTATGCACGTCTCCAGGAGGACTGACTAACTGCTCCTCTGTAGTTTCTTCTGTCTGTTGGTGTTCCCCAATAGGAACACCGGCACCTGTTGTTTGCCCCTCAGCAGGGACTTCCCTTCTTGAACTTTGTTCCTCAGTAGGAACAGCAGTTGGATTCGGCACTTCAGCATCCTCGACCGTGACCACCTCCTCTCGAGAATTCTGGCCCCAAGCGGTCCGACGTCTTTTCCTGCGTTCTAAAGGAGGGCAGGCATCTCCGCTACCAACAAAAGCAGGCGTTTGATCATGCCTCCTCTTCAAGCGCGAAGCAGACTTCTCGAGAGTCGATCTGTAATCGATGATTGGAGGTGGACGGCCCATTTTCTTCTTCTTTTCTACAGGACAGGAATTGAGATCCCAACTAGCGGTACAAAGAGTCAAAATTGCAGTTAGACACATTGACGAGCTGTAAGACTGCAAATTACCGTACACCCTTACCAGCGTCGATGAATGGGATGCTCTCTTCAATATGAGAACGGTCGAACTGTTTTATGTGGACAGCTCCTACTTCAAGCAACTTTTTGGAGTCTACAAGGAAATTGCCTGGATGCGGGCTGATATTGCAATGCAGATCTACAATAAACAAGGAAAGCCGAGTTAGAAACAATTCAATTTGAATATGCATATATGTCAGCTCGGCGGTCCTAGGCGGTATCTACCAAAGGTCTCGGCCCATTTTCTTCTGATAATCCTCCCTACATCTCCCACGGTTTCTGGAACGACCTGCAGGAAGAAATACTTTGTTTTCCAGGCGTGGATCTTGTCCTCCTTACCGACAGTTATCAATTTATACTGCGGCTTGAAGTTAATGTAGACAAAGCCGATGTTTATTCTTGTCCCCTTCTGAATAATTAGATTGATTGACGACATGTTCTCCAGGTTCCTAACACCAAGCTCCACCTGAATTTCTGGGCATGTGCTAGCAGGGAAATCATTTGCCTGATTGAGGGAGCAGACAGCTGTGAGATCGCAATCTTCCGTCTAGCACAATATGATATCAACAACTTCGGCATAGGCAGCCAGAGATGACACTTCCTGAACAGGGAGTCGTATAAACACACATAACCTTGGAGGCAATCCCAGGGTCTTTGATGCGGTTTCAGGATTATCATTGAGATCCCGTTTAAGCAAGGAAAGTCGTTAACAAGATCTTGAAGTGACTTAATGTCATATTTCGTAGGTGCGAGACTCGTCAGATCATCATCTGGAGCAGCCCAGTTGCCTTGGGAAACTCGTTCATCGAGATCTGCCTCTACTTCGTCGCCACGAAGGTCGTCGCGAGAAGCAGAAGATTCAACAAGGTTGGTACGAGATGAAGACATAATTACCGAGCTAGTTACGTTAACCGCCGAGCTGAGATTCTAGAGAGAGAAAGAAGAGAGAAGGGAGAGCGATTTTTACCTGAAAAAAGGGAATTCTGAAAATGTGAAGTCCAGATATGAAGTGGCGAGGGGGTATTTATACCTTGGAGAGATGGCGGTTACCGGGGCGCATAATGATTACGTGTGAGAAACCCGAAGGGCGCGACTCTTTAGCTTCCCCCTACAAAAACGATTCAATAAAGCCTACGGAAACGATTCGAAAGAGCCTACGAAGACGATTCGATAAAGCCTACAAAGCATTTAATACACTTTAGCCGAAATGAACTATATACAGAAGATCATTCGCCGATTTATGGTTCCATCGCCGACCTGGGGGGCTAACTGTTGATACCAGGTGTAGCACCTACCCTAGAAGCCCATTTCGACTCAAAGCCCAGCTAGATGCCGACATGATGAGGAGAAAAGGGCCAGGAAGACAAAATCCAGATGGGACGACCTGGCGAGCTGGGCCGTCCAGATCGTGGCCCATTAGGGTTAGTTGATGTAATTAGGGTTTTGAGCTTGTATTTTACTATAAATACTCATGTAATTACTCCTAAAAGAGATATGAAATTCTTCTGAGCTTTTATCCACATAATCTATGACATAAACCTAATTGTTAAGTCTTGATTCAACAAGTTTTAGTTTGGTTCCGATTTGGTTTGTGTATCCAAACTAAATACTTTTAAGATTCATACCCCATTGAAGATGTTTAATATCGTTGTTGTATTCTCGTATATTAAAAAAAATTATTTACTGTTAAATTAAAAATAATTAATAATTAATTTTCTATGAAAGAAAGGGGCTTCTCATAAACTAAACTTAGAAAAAGCAACTAAACAAAAACACTAATTAAACAATAGATCACAAAATAACGATGATGATATCAGAGCTTTTTCGAAACTATTACAATCTACTTACAAAATACATATAATTCAATAATTCAATTTATTTTTCATGTGCTTTCTTGATGATCAATTTTTTAAAAATATATCTCTTTATGAGTAGTCTAGTTTCGTTAACTAATAAATGAGGTTATGCATGCTGCATGGTATAAGCTACTAACTTTAAGAATCAATACTAAAGATATTACAAATTAAAATATATATAATAGTTAAAGCTGTAAAATTTTTGAGGATATATTGGTCGAATCTAATTTTGAGTATATCTCTATTTTTCATAACCAAACAATATAGAAAATAAAAAGATGGTTCGATGATCAAATTTTTTATAATTTTAAACTAAATACTTTATTCAAAAAATCATTAAAAAGATTTTGTTTTATCTAAAATTTACATTTTATCATTGTTCTCAAATATTTCATTCCCTTAAAATATATGTGTCAATGCGGGTTAACCTATCCCATTAAACCGTCCCACTGTAAGTCTGCTTTGTTTGCGGATTATGAATAATCTCAATACTTAATTCTAATAGCTAAGAAGACGATTGTTTAATTATCAATTTCTTTTTTCATAATTGCAAACCATAAACTTTATATGAAAAATTATTAAAAAGATATAAAGAACATTTTTTTATCTTGTACTTACAATTCATCATTGTACTCAAACATTTCATTCCTTAAAATGTCATCATGATGAATAAAACACTTAAAAAAACTTGAGAAAATAATATTTTTTTTTAACGAAGCTAAATATTTTGCTTAACACATTATCGAAATAAAAATTAGATCTCATGATCAATTGATACAAATAAATGGCATTGTATCTTACAAAGAAAAAATCTTAAATTTTATTTGTGATAATAACGAGAATGAAAATTATATTATATAGAGGCGCATAAATATAGTTATACAAAATATTATCACATTATTAAATTAATCAATTAGGTTACAATGCATGTATGAAATAGGCTATTAAAACTCTAATAAGATCAATACAAAATATAGATTACAAAGTATATATAATTTTACAAACAAATTGAAAAACCAATTTTGTAGAACACCAAAACTGAATCCACAGTCAAGACCTAAAGAGAAACAAAGCAATTCATATGAGTTTGTATTAATAAATTTATATGGAATCCATTTCGTTTCTTCTATTTCTTGTGGTTTATGAACTAATATAGTTTTTTGTAACTACATTCTAATAGTCATTGAAGAATCATCTTTTAATACACTTATTTATGTGATCAAACTTATTTTATCCCAAAATATAATTGTCCATCAAATAAAAACAATGTTATTAGATATTTTCAATGGAGTTTAAGTCAATGTACAAATATAAAAATATGTTTGGGCAGGTTTGTGATTGTTTAACACAAAAAATTATTTATCAGGCAAAAACTTATTCAATCAATGAAACATTATAAGAATCTACAACATATTTTCAATATATATACTATTAACTGAAAATTTCCATCTCAAAAGAATCATTTGTTCAAGTTTTATAATCAAGCTAAACATGATACACATACTTTTCAAATATAAAAATGTTCCTTAATTATAACAAAATAACATTTACTTATATAATTCAAAAATTTTAATATTTTGGTATATCTAATATACATAATATATATATATATATATATATATATATTCACCAACAAGATGTATCTAAAAAAATCTTATTGTTTGATTAAATACTTAATATCTTATTATTCGATTAATATAAATATTTACAAAACTCGCTGAGTAGCTCGAATTAGAACACGCGAGACACCTGAGGAGCTAAGAACTATTAGACTAGAAGTGCTCGGCAAATATTTGTTATACTTAATATACATAATAAACACTCAGATCTTAGTCGGGATTATATTACTTAACTTGAAAAAAATGACATTAGGATTATAATTACAAATATAAATATTTATTTATTTTTATCTAAAACTAAAATAATTTAAAATAGCTAATTTATAATAAATTAAAATTTTATTGGTTTTAACTCCATCAATAATTTAAAACTATATAATATATTTTTATCTTGATAAATAAGTTAAATATTAATTATTTTAATTTGATAAAAATTAACATATACTCTAATTATTTTAATTTTATTAAAAGTTGAATAAAAATTCTCAATAATTTAAATGCATATAATATATTGATATGTGTGTATATTTTTAATATAACATTCGATTTAATTTATACAATAAGTTTAGGATACATGTAACTATTTTGCGAAGCTAAGAGTTAGTGTTTCTATAATCAATATTTTCATGAATCGGACATAAATAATTTTATTATATATGTGGCATGACGGATTAAATACAATTTTGATATATAAATATAGTATTATATATATCTATGTAAATATAATAATTTCACTTTATGTATCTTTTGTAAGGTACATGAAAACAAAAATAAAGTAATAATTAATATTCATTTAAACAGTTAAAATCCATAACACTAAATAAAATAATGATAAATTTGTTTTTTTATAATGATTAATTAACTCTAAATACAATAAATTAGACAAAAAATTATTCTAACAATAATAATACAAATATAATTAATAGTTAAAACAAATACAATCATAACCCCTCGTTGTATTGTGCAGAGCTAATCCTATTTTATTGTATTAATAAAACCTAATCCAAATACTAAAAATATGCATCTTTAACTAAATTAAAAATCAGTTATTATATTTTACAATCTTGTGGATCGTGTACCTATTACATTCATTTGGTATGAAAGCGCAAGTTTTCCGAAATCTACAATTGTTTTCCTCGTAGATTCTATTTGTCTACGAAGGATCCTGAAACATGGCAACAAATAAATTTCTGATTATTTAACCTATTGATGTTTAGACTTATAAGAAATTTTTACTGTATGAAAGCTGCTCGTTTCTTCTTAATGCATAACAGATGATTAAACCAACCATGCTTATGGCAACTTTTCCTTTGGACATACTAAACTAAGTTTCACCAATCTTGAGAGTTAGAGGCTTTGATGACCAAAGTGATGATGGTTCATGTTATTTAGAGATTTTCAGAATGGAACCAGTCTCATCGTTCTTTTCATTAGCCATAGAATTTTTACTCACTACATCATAAGAAGAAACCTTGGAATCTTCCTCGAAAGAACTAGCGTCTGGAACATTTGCTGTTTTGAGAGAATGTAATGAATGCAATCTTCTCAAAAGCCTCTGAAACAAAAGATCAGCTTAGCTGGAACAAAATCACAAGTTATTACACAACTCCTGAAAATATTCAATAGTACCTGTCGTCTTTCTTCAGGTAATGCAACTTTTTCAATCCATGAAATCTCTTTGCCTAGGTCATCTGAATTTTTTCCAAGAACTCCAAAGGTATACAGCTCCACAACTTCCACGAACTCATCAATATCCAAAGATACTTTTCCACAGAATCCTTTTGAAGTTACTCCAGCATCGCTAGTGACTAAGCAATTGTCCTTGTAATCCCATATGCTAAAAAATTCTTCCAGAAACTCACATACACCCGAGTAAGAACCATCTGATATTTGAAGGCATATTCTAGAGGAGGAAAAGAGAGAACATATCAATAAAAAATGGATATGTACTATTTTGTAATGGCTCTTTAGCTCTCCCCCTTTGGTTATAACTTATAGGTTTTCTTTTACTACTAGTTTTATGATATATGACAGAACAAATCAATGTGATTGATTTGTAATGTTGTTGGCCCAATTAAAAAAAAAAAAACAGAACAAGAACAATACCCAATGAGAAGAACTTGAACGGGAATAGATGCAATCTCGCCAAATGCTTGGCTTAACTCATTAACAATCTTAGATGCCCTACATGAAAGAAGACACTTTGTTGGAAAAAAAATATATCACATAGCCAAAACAACAACAAAAGTTATACTCAACTCTAAAGTTTTCTTACAGCATCCAATTCCAAATTATCACATAGTCAAAATTACAACAAAAGTTGTACCAAACTCTAAAGTTTCTTTTAATATCCAATTCCAAACAATCGCATAGCCAAAACTATAACAAAAGTTGTACCAAACTCTAAAGTTTCTTTCAACATCCAATTCCAAACAATCGCATAGCCAAAACTACAAGAAAAGTTGTACCAAACTCTAAAGTTTCTTACATAATCCAATTCCAAACTATCACAAATCCAAAACTACAACAAGAGTTGTACTAAAATCTAAATTTTCTTACAGCATCTAGTTTCAAACGATCACAGAGCCAAAATTACAACAAGAGTTATACTATAATATAAAGTTTCTTACAACATCCAATTTCAAACGATCACAAAGCTAAAACTACAACTAGATTTGTATGCACTAAAAACCTAAAGTTTTTTACAGAATCCAATTCCAAAAGGAAGCAAGAGGGAAGAGAAATTCTCAATACTTGCCGATTCCATTTAAGGATTGAACTAAAACCATACCAGTAGACTCCAACACATCATGAAGGTTAGGACCACTACTACTACTACCAAGAGCTTCCTCAGAGAGAACATCAATGTCGCTAAATACTTTTTTCAGTATAGAGGAAGATAATGATTCTGCTTCTTCATACATAGAGCAAACAAGGTAGCTATTCACAGCTAAACACAAGAAGAAATCAAAATTTGATAGATTGAATCAAAAACAAAAAAAATCAAACATAAATCAATTTCTTTAAAAGCACCTCTCATAACGTTCAATTTCTCCGCAAATACGAGTTGCGTCCATGGAAGATGATTATACAGAGCTTCGATTCTTCAGAAATTTTGATTACTGTTGAATCAAGGAAGCGCAGAGTGAAAATCCAATCACGAATTCGCGAATATGTACAATTTGCTCGAGGTTCTTCTCTATTGACTTAACTCTTATCTTGAGAGATTGAAAACTCTATCGTGATTTTGTGTTGGGCCATATTAATGAGCTTCTTTATCACATTGAAACAATAACATAAAACGGAATTAGTTTTTTATTTTTTATTTTTTTAATCATCATAATTAAAGGGTCCGGATTCGGTTTCAATTAGGTTCGGTTTGGATAATTCGCATTTTGATTTTATTAGGTCACGTTATATAAAAATCAGTAGCTATTGAGTAGGATTTCGATTCGGATTTGGATCGGAGTTATTCAAGTTTAGATTTGGTTTTGTTTGCTTACCAAAATCCGATGAGATTTATTTTTGGTTAATGTTATTTGGAATTTATGATTTTATATTTTAGGGTTCTTGTGATTTATATAACTTGGATTATTCGGTAATTCATTTCCAAAATCTAATTAAAATCCAAATTATGAGAATAACCTAAATTGAAAAGCCAAAATATGCAACCATAAATCTTAATTACCTTATCAAAACTATATTTTTGGGTATTCACTTGGGTTTTAGTTTGGTTCCGATTTGGTTTGTGTATCCAAACTAAATACTTTTAAGGTTCAGACCCCATTGAAGATGTTTAATATCGTTGTTGTATTCTCATATATAAAAAATTATTTACTGTTAAATTAAAAATAATTAATAATTTATTTTCTATGAAAGAAAGGGGCTTCTCATAAACGAAACTTAGAAAAAGCAATTAAACAAAAGCACTAATTAAACAATAGATCACAAAATAACGATAACGATATCAGAGCTTTGTCAAAACTATTACAAACTACTTACAAAATACATATAATTGAATAGTTCAATTTTTTCATGTGCTTTTTTGATGATCAATTTTTTAAAAATATATCTTTTATCAGTAGTCTAGTTTCGTTAACTAATAAATGAGGTTATGCATGCTGCATCGTATAAGCTACTAACTTTAAGAATCAATACAAAAAAGATTACAAATTAAAAATATATATAATAGTTAAGGCTGTAAAAAGTTTGAGGATATATTGGTCGAATCTAGTTTTGAGTATATGTCTATTTTTCATAACCTAACCCTAATAGAAAAGAAAAAGATGGTTCAATGATCAATCTTTTTATAATTTTAAACTAGATATTTTATTGAAAAATCATTAAAAAGATTTTGTTTTATCTAAAATTTATATTTTATTATTGTTCTCAAATATTTCATTCCCTTAAAGTATAGGTGTCAATGCGGGTTAACCTATCCCATTTAACATGTCCCACTGTAAATATACTTTGTTTGCGGGTTATGAATAATCTCAATATCTAATTCTAATAGCTAAGAAGATGATTGTTCAATTATCAATTTTTTCTTTTTTTTCATAATTGCAAACCACAAACTATATATGAAAAATTATTGAAAAGATATAAAAAAAATTTTGTTTTATCTTATACTTACAATCCATCATTGTACTCAAACATTTCATTTCTTAAAATGTCGTCATGATGAATAAAACACTTAAAAAAACTTGAGAAAATATTTTTTTTTAACGAACCTAAATATTTTGCTTAACACATTATCAAAATAAAAAATAGATCTCGTGATCAATTGATACAAATAAATGGCATCGTATCTTACAAAAAAATATTAAATTTTATTTGTGATAATAACAAGAATGAAAATTATATTATATAGAGGTGCATAAATCTAGTTATACAAATATTATCACATTATTAAATTAATCAATCAGGTTACAATGCATGCATGATATAAGCTATTAAAACTCTAATAAGATCAATACAAAATCTAGATTACTAAGTATATATAATCGTTAAAGTTGTATAATTTGAGGATATATATATTTATCGAAATCCAGTTTCGAGTATATTTTTATTTCTTATAACCTAATCCTAATAGCTAAGAAGACAATTGTTCAACGATCATTCATTTTTTATAACTACAAACCGTAAACTTTATATGAAAAATTATTAAAAATATATAATTAATATTTTGTTTTATCTTGTATTTATATTTCATCATTGTACTCAAACGTTTCATTTCCTTAAAATGTCATCACGATGAATAAAACAATTAAAAAAAACTTGAGAAAATATTTTTTTTTTAAACGAAGCTAAATATTTTGCTTAACACATTATCAAAATAAAAAGCAGATCTCATGATCAATTGATACAAATAGATGGCATCGTATCTTACAAAAAGTATATTATATAGAGGCATAAAATCCAAAACTACAACAAGAGTTGTACTAAAATCTAAAGTTTGTTACAACATCCAGTTTCAAACGATCACAGTGCCAAAACTACAACAAGAGTTATACTAAAATATAAAATTTCTTACATCATCTAATTTCAAACGATCACAAAGCCAAACCTACAACTAGATTTGTATGCACTAAAAACCTAAATTTTCTTACAAAATCCAATTCCAAAAGGAAGCAAGAGGGAAGAGAAATGCTCAATACCTGCCGATTCCATGTAAGGATTGAACTAAAACCATACCAGTAGACTCCAACACGTCATGAAGTTGATGACCACTACTACTACTACTACCAAGAGCTTCCTCAGAGAGAACATCAATATCGCTAAATACTTTTTTCAGTATGGAGGAAGATAATGATTCTGCTTTTTCATACATAGAGCAAACAAGGTAGCTATTCACAGCCAAACACAAGAAGCAATCAAAATTTGATAGAATGAATCAAAAACAAAACAAAAGACAAATATAAATCAATTTTCTTAAAAGCACCTCTCAGAACGTTCAATTTCTCCGCAAATACAAGTTGCGTCCATGGAAGATGATTATACAGCGCTTCGATTCTTCGGAGATTTTGATTACTGTTGAATCAGGGAAGCGCAGAGTGAAAATCCAATCACGAATTCGCGAATATGTACAATTCGCTCGAGGTTCTTCTCTATTGACTTAACTCTTATCTTGAGAGACTGAAAACTCCATCGTGATTTTGTGTTGGGCCATATTAATGGGCTTCTTTATTACATTGTAACAATAACATAAAACAGAACTAGTTTTTATTTATTTATTTATTTATAATTATAGTTAAGTGTCTGAATTCAGTTTCAATTAGGTTCGGTTTGGATAATTTGGATTTCGATTTTATTAGGTCACGTTATATAAGAATCAAATAGATATTGAGTAGGATTTTGATTCATATTTGGATCAGATTTATTCAAGTTTAGATTTGGGTTTGTTTGCTTACCAAAATCCGATGAGATTTATTATTGGTTAATGTTATTCTAACTTTTGATTTTATATTTTACGGTTCGTGTGATTTATATAATTTGTATTATTCGATAATCATGTCCAAAATCTAATTAAAATTCAAATTATGAGAATAACCTAAATTGAAAAGCCAAAATATGCAGCCATAAATTTAATTTACCCGATAAAAAAAAATAATATATATATAACCTAACATTAATAGCTAAGAAAACAATTTTTCAGTGATCATTTTTTATAATTGCTAACCAAAAACTTTATATGAAAAACTATTAAAAAGATGTAAAAATATATTTTTTATCTAATATTTACATTTTATTATTGTACTCAAACATTTCATCCCCTTAAAGAGTCATCATGATGAATAAAACACTTAAGAGAAAAACTTGAAAAAAGAATTTTTTTCGTTTACGAAGCTAAATATTTAGCTAAACACTCAGGAAAATAATGAAATTATCAAAAATAACCCATGATATACAAAAACTTTGACATTTTTATCTGAGGAAAAAAAGAAACTTAATTTTTCATTGTGATAATAACAAAAATGATTAAAGATTATAGGCATAATCTTTTAATCAAATATATTATTAATATTTAAAGACATTACAATGATTTAGTTAAATTTTCATTATAGGAATAATCTAGTACATATAATTAAAGATTATAACATATTGATTAAATGAGGAAAAAACAAACAAACATATAAAGTATATATATAATGTACCAGATACGTATATTTCTTACTTTCTCGCATATTTTCTCTAACATAACATATCTCTCTCAAGTTTTTTCTTCCTAAGTAATAAGCTTGATTTTTCTTTTCTCCGATATATCGATAATGTCTTACAATGATCATCTTGAGGCTGCAGAAAGAGATATAAGCTCCAAAAATTTATGCACTTTAGTAGATACTTCAGTTAAGTTATATGATGAAGAAGAGGAGAAACAAAATTTAGAGATAAAATAAGAAGATTAAGACGATGTTCTTGGACTCGTCCCAAAGAAAAGAAGATCAGTGACAAATTTTGTTAATAGAAGAAGAGTTCCATTAAAATCTTAATGGAGCTTCTACTTCTTCTTCAAAGAAGGAAAAAGTTGTTCTTTTATCATGGAAAGGAAGATAAACTCCACAGAGGCTGATCCAATTGATGAAAGACATGAGTGGAGTGAACCTGAATCTGGTTTTTGAAAAGACTTTATGTGATACAGATTGTAATCCAAACCAATGATGTCTCAAAATGCCAGTTTTAAGCTTAATGTATATGACTTCTTTAGCCCTGAAGAGTTTACAATTTTAGGAAAAAACATTGATAAAAAGATTAAGACTGGAATAAAAGTGATTGCTTTTGATCAAAGGGGTGTAATGTGGGATCTTATGTTGAAGAGATGGGAGACGAAACAAAGTTGGAATTATGCTTTTGTTTGTGGGTGGAACGATGTCGTTGAGGCAAATAAATTCAGAGATGGAGTGAGTATCAGTGTTTGGTCATTCAGGTGTGGTCAACGTCGTCTATGTTTTGCACTTTACCCTCCTCCTACGACATAATAGCTAGCTAGCTCTTTGTCTCTCAAGAGCTTCTTCACATACTAACTTGATCAGGCCCGTCTAGAACAATTTTCAGCCCTAGGGCAATTTATTATTATTATTTGTAGTTTTCCCTATATTTTTTAATATATTTTTAGGTTTCGTGAGGGTATTGTTAGGACAGAAAATATACAGACTGACCAATCGCCAAAATCTGTCGGTATACCATTAGAATCTAAAATCTCGACTTCTTTTTCTAATGGTATACCGATAGATTTCATATTCAAATTCATGTTTTTATTATGGTGTAGATCCACTACAAAAAAACAACATGAGTAGCGAAATTGGTTGGTATACCATTGGAATTTAAAAACACATCTGTTTTTTTCTAAAGGTATACTGACGGATTTCAAATTCCCTAGTATTTTTATAATTTTGAATTTATGTTTTTTGTTGAAATTTTGTATTTATTTATCATTTTGTATTTTATTATATATATATATATATATATATTATTTTTAACAATTTATTTTATGACTTTATTATGGAAAACTCTGTATTTTTTTATCATATCATAACTGGCCACACATTGATCATATCATAACTGGTCATAAATGTCATATTTTATGTCTTAAAAAGCTAACAATATCACATTCAAAGGCCAAAATATTACTGTACGAATAAAAAAGAATAAAAAATAATTTAGACATCTAAGACTTTGTGGATTTTGATAATGAATTTTTATGAATTTTTTGCCACAATAGCTTGAATCTCAACAGATACATTCACATTAACATTTAAACTACTCGTTTCAGCCACAATCTTAAGAAATGAATCTACATTACCATCTATTGAATTTGATGCATCAGATTTAAAGGTACAAACTGAGATTGCACATGTATACGATTTGGCAATGACTTAGGCAGATAAATGCGATATGATGTATTCCACATTGATGCAGTAGTTGAACACAATTTGATTTTCCTAAGTACATGATCTCCTACATTCAAGATTCGTTGCCTTTTCATCATTTTCTAATTTTCTAGTATCTTGAGTTACATGAGTTGTTGTACGGGGTGGATCAGTTGATTCTGATCATGTCTCACCTGGAACACTTACCGTTGTAACGACATCGAATTTATCACTGAGGATTACTTCCTTCAAACCTTAATTCCCAAGATGAGCCATCATCCGAATCTTCCACAAGGAGAAATCTCCAGATCCGTCAAGTCGCTCCATCTCCAAACGAGTTGAACTCATCTTGTTTTCCAACAGACGCTCTGATACTAATTGTTGCGAAAACTCCTCACAATTCAACTCGACACAACACAAATTGAGTTTACACATTCGCAAGAACATAATTTAAAGAACAAAAACACACACACAAACTGATTACCCAAGGTTCACTCTCGATATGAGAAGTTACGTCCCTGGGGCCGAATTCAATCCGGCAATCCACTAAGAAAGATTGTATCAAATTACATAACTCAACCTCACAAAATTTCACTTATGAACCAAGAAAAATGAGCTGAGCTCGAAGAAGAAAGAAGATGATGATTTAAATAAGAAGCTCCACGTGTCAAACGACATAACGTCCTCAAAACAGAAGACCTTCTAAATGGGATGGAGCCTTCGATTTTTTCTTTCTTCAATCATCAAACCAGCTTAACCTCTTCACCAAAAACCTGGTTCAATCCTAATTTGAATCTGATTCAACTTTAAAAACAGAGTAAAAACAGAACCTGCAACATTGTATTTTAGGTTTACGATCGTGTGATTTAGATAACTTGGGTTATTTAGGTAATTCATATCCAAAATCTAATTACAACCCAAATTACGAGAAAAACATAAGCCAAAAAGCCAAAATACGCAACCATAAATCTTAATTACCCGATCAAAAACTTTATATATATATATATATACATTAGGTTTTTGGGTATTCTCTTGGGTTTTAGTTTCCATTTTGGTTTGTATATCCAAACTAAAAATTCTTAAGAAACGTACAAATTATTTGGAAGTCCATATTGGATATCAAGTTTTCAGATAAAATTATCATCCCTTATTATAATTATCCTAGAAATATCAACATGAAAAATGAACTAAAAATTCTCAGTAACAACACTTTTAATTAAAGTTATTCTTTTAATTTGCTCATCATCTTAATACTTAACATCTAGTGGTTAAATGTTTAGTACATGTATGTGACATCTAAAAATCTTAGGTTCAAACCCCATGGAAGATCGATGTTTAATTTATTGTTGTTGTATTTTCTTATATAAAAAAATTTTATCTCTTAATTTAATAATAGTGATTTATTTTCTATGAAAGAAACGAGTTTCTCATAAACTAGACTTAAATAAATAAATAAACAAAAACATTAATGAAACAATGATCAGAGCTTCCAATTGATTTGTTAGAAGATGTACTTTGTCAAAAATATTACAATCTATTTGCAAAAGACAAATAATTGAATACTTCAACCTTTTGTTTTTCATGTGCTTTGTATTAATTTTTTTAATATTCTTTTTATCAGCACTCTAGTTTCGTTGATTAATCAATTAGGTTACAATACATGCATGCTATAAGCTATCAAAACTCTAATAAGATCAATACAAAATATGGATTACAAAGTATATATACTCGTTAAAGCTGTAAAATTTGAGGATATATAGATCGAAATCCAGTTTTGAGTATATCTTTATTTCTTATAATCTAATCCTAATAACTAAGAAGACGATTATTCAATGATCAATCTCTTTTTTTTCATAACTGAAAACCAGAAACTTTATATGAAAAATTATTTAAAAATATAAAAAAACATTCTGTTTTATCTTATACTTAGAATTCATCATTGTACTCAAACGTTTCATTCCCTAAAATGTCATCATGATGAATAAAACACTTTTAAAAAACTTAAGAAAAGAATTTTTTTTTTCTTTTTAACGAAGCTAAATATTTTGCTTAACACATTATCAAAATAAAAAGTAGATCTCATGATCAATTGATACAAATAAATGGCATCGTATCTTACAATTCATCATTGTGGTTTTTTGTTTTGTTTTATGGTGTAAACTGATGTCCTTAGAGTGGCTATGGGGTGTGAGGAATGTGTTGGAGATGTGAAAAGAGTTATTAGCAACATGGAAGGTTCGTTTCTCTACATACTACTTGTAAATATGTAACTATCATCAAATTGATGTTTTATTCTGTCTCAAAATGCTTTAAAGTTTTGGTTTTTGCAGGTGTGGAATCATTTGATGTGGATAAAAAAGAACAGAAAGTGACCGTCAAAGGAAATGTACAACCTGATGCGATTTTACAGACAATTTTGAATATTGGAAAAAAGCGATTTTCTAGGACACCGAAGCTGAATTCACGGCCAAGGCCTAAAAGAGAAACAAAGCAATTCTCTATGGAATCCATTTAGTTTCTTTTGTTTCTTGTGACTTTACATTCCAATAGCCATTGAAGATATATGATAATATTGACATAATTATCTTTTAGTTAAAATATTAATTAAATTTAAAATTCTTGTATTAAATAGATATCAATAAATGAACCTACACAATTCTACTAACATTAACCATATTTTAGAACTAACAAAGGTATGTTTATCTATTTATATTCATATGCATACTTAATAAGTACAACCATCGTGTATAGTTAAATCATTTTGTTTGTTATAAATGTTTTTAATAAGGTTTATCATGTGGAGAATAAATTAAATGTTATTTTTGGTCACCTATTGAACACATGATAGTTTTTAAGATTTAAAATTTTCTTAAGTTAACTTTTCTTTACTTTTTTGTTTGTTTGTTGAAGTTTCTTAAGATTAAAGAAATTACAAGGTTAATGACTAATTAGGGTTTTTTATTAAAGATTGTCTTAGAAGGATTAGAGAATGTTATTTTAAAAAGTTAAACAAGAAACGCGGAGCAAATAAAAAATCTATAGAAAAATGGAAAGTTGGGTTTGTTTGAAAAATAAAAAATTGGTTTTCTCTATGACTGCTTGTAAATATGTAATTATTGTCAAATTGATGTTTTGTTATGTCTTAAAATACTTTAAAGTTTTATCTAATTGTCTTTGTTTTTCGCTTTATTTTTTCTTTCAATCAAATTTTCATTTACTTTTTCGTGGTGTGAAGTCATTTAATGTAGATACCAAAGAACAACAAGCAACGGTCCACAACATATTTTCAAACTTATTTGTGATCAAACTTATCTTATCCCAAAATATAATTGTCCAACAAATAAAAACAATGTTATTAAATATTTTCAATGGAGTTTAAGCCAATATACATATATAAAAATATGTTTGGGCAGGTCTGTGATGGTTTAACACATAAAAATATTTGTCAGTCAAAAACTTATTCAATCAATGAAACATTATAAGAATCCACAACATATTTTCAATATATATACTATCAAATGAAAGTTTTCATCTCAAACGAAACATTTGTTCAGGTGTTATAATCAAACTAAACGTGATACACATATTTTTCAAATATAAAAATATTCTTTAATTATAACAAAATAGCATTTACTTATATAATTCAAAAATTTAAATATTTTGGTACATCTAATATACATTATTATATATATATATATAGAAAATATTCACCAACAAGATGTATCTAAAAAATCTAATTATTTGATTAAATACATAATATCTTATTATTCGATTAATATAAATATTTACAAAACTCGCTCAGTAGCTCGAATTAGAACACCGGAGACACGTGAGGAGCTAAGAACCATTAGATTAGAAGTGCTCGGTAAATATTTGGTATACTTAATATACATAAAAAAACACTCGGATCTTTGTCGGGATTATATTACTTAAATTGACAAAAATGACATATTATAATTAAAAATATAAATATTTATTTATTTTTATCTAAAATTAAAATAATTTAAAATAGCTAATTTATAATAGATTAAAATATTATTGGTTTTAACTCCATCAATAATTTAAAACTATATAATATATTTTTATCTTGATGAATAAGTTAAATATTAATTATTTTAATTTGATGAAAATTAACATATATTCTAGTTATTTTAATTTTATTACTAGTTGAATAAAAAATCTCAATAATTTTAATGCATATAATATATTGATATGTGTGTATATTTTTAATATAACATTCGATTTAATTTATACAATAAGTTTAGGATACATGTAACTATTTTGCGAAGCTAAGAGTTAGTGTTTCTAGAATCAATATTTTTATCAATCGGACATAAATAATTTTATTATATATGTGGCATGACGGATTAAATAAAATTTGGCTATATAAATATAGTGTTATATATATGTAAATATAATAATTTCATTTTATGTATCTTTTGTAAGGTACATAAAAAAAAAATTAATATTCACTTAGACAATTAAAATCCATAACACTAAATAAAATAACAATAAATTGATTTTTTATAATGATTAATTAACTCTAAATACAAAAAAATTAGACAAAAAATTATTCTAACAATAATATTACAAATATA
The DNA here is from genome assembly GCA_900406425.1 of Iberis pinnata. Lineage (NCBI taxonomy): Eukaryota > Viridiplantae > Streptophyta > Magnoliopsida > Brassicales > Brassicaceae > Iberis > Iberis pinnata. The sequence continues at coordinate 19,087 of OVBE01003640.1, forward strand.
ATTAATAGTTAATACAAATAAAATCATAACTCCTCGTTGTGTTGTGCGGAGCTAATCCTAGTTTATTGTATTAATTAAAGGCTAAGCCAAATACTAAAAAATATGCAGCTTTAACTAAATTAAAATTAGTTATTTGATTTATATTTTACAATCTTGTGGATCGTGTACGTATTACATTCATTTGGTATGAAAGCGCAAGTTTTCCGAAATCTACAATTGTTTTTCTCGTGGATTCCATTTGTCTACGAAGGATCCTGAAACATGTCAACAAACAAATTTCAGATTATTTAATCATATTGATGTTTAGACTTATAAGAAATTCTTACTATATGAAAGCTGCTCGTTTTCTTCTTAAAGCATAACAGAAGATTAAACCAACCAGACTTATGGAAACTTTTCCTTTGGACATACTAAACTGAGCTTCACCAATCTTGAGAGTTAGAGGCTTTGATGACCAAAGTGATGATGATTCATTTTGTTTAGCGATTTTCAGAATGGAACCAATCTCATCGTTCTTTTCATTAGCCATAGACTTGCTACTCACTACATCATAAGAAGAAACCTTGGAATCTTCCTCGAAAGAACTAGCGTTGGGAACATTTGCTGTTTTGAGAGAATGTAATGGATGCAATCTTCTCTAAAGCCTATGAAACAAAAGATCTGCTTCGCTGGAACAAAATCACAAGTTATTACACAACTCCTGAAAAGATTAAATAGTACATGTCGTCTTTCTTCAGGCAATGCAACTTTTTCAATCCATGAAATCGCTTTGCCTAGGTCATCTGAAGTTTTTCCAAGAACTCCAAAGGTATACAACTCCACAACTTCTTGTAAATAAGCAATTTTTCTTGTAATCTCATATGCTAAAAAATTCTTCCAGAAACTCACATACACCCGAATAAGAACCATCTGATATTTGAAGGCATATTCTAGAGGATGAAAAGAGAGAACATATCAATAAAAATAGATATGTACTATTTTGTAATGGCTCTTTAGCTCTCCCCCATTTGGTTATAACTTATAAGTTGTCTTTTACTACTAGTTTTATGATATATGGCACGACAAGTGATTGATTTGTAATGTTGTTGGCCCAAAAGAAGAAAAAAAGCAGAACAAGAACAATACTCAGTGAGAAGAACTTGAACTGGAATAGCTGCAATCTCGCCAAACGCTTGTCTTAACTCATTAACAATCTCAGATGCCTTGCATGAAAGAAGACACTTTGTTGGGAAAAAAACTATCACATAGGCAAAACAACAACAAAAGTTATCATAAACTCTAAAGTTTTCTTACAACATCCAATTCCAAATTATCACGTAGCCAAAACTACAACAAAAGTTGTACCAAACTCTAAAGTTTCTTACAACATACAATTCCAAACAATCGCATAGCCAAAACTACAACAAGAGTTGTACCAAACTCTAAAGTTTCTTACAAAATCCAATTCCAAACTATCACAAATCCAAAATTACAACAAGAGTTGTACTAAACTTTAAAGTTTCTTACATCATCCAATTCCAAATTATCACAGAGCCAAAGCTAAACCTAGAGTTGTAATATCACAGAGCCAAAACTACAACAAGAGTTATACTAAAATCTAAAGTTTCTTACAACATCCAATGTCAAAAGATCACGGAGCCAAGAGGGAAGAGAAATGCTCAATACCTGCCAAATCCATGTAAGGATTGAACTAAAACCATACCAGTGGACTCCAACACGTCATGAAGTTGATGACCACTACTACTACTACTAAGAGCTTCCTCAGAGATATCATCAATGTCGCTAAATACTTTTTTCAGTATGGAGGAAGATAATGATTCTGCTTTTTCATACATAGAGCAAACAAGGTAGCTATTCACAGCCAAACACAAGAAGCAATCAAAATTTGATAGATTGAATCAAAAACAAAACAAAAAGCAAACATAAATCAATTTCCTTAAAAGCACTTCTCAGAACGTTCAATTTCTCCGCAACTACGAGTTGCGTCCATGGAAGAAGATTATACAGAGCTTCAATTCTTCGGAGATTTTGATTACTGTTGAATCAGGGAAGCGCAGAGTAAAAATCCAATCACGAATTCGCGAATCTGTACAATTCGCTCGAAGTTCTTCTCTATTGACTTAACTCTTATCTTGAGAGACTGAAAACTCCATCGTGATTTTGTGTTGGGCCATATTAATGGGCTTCTTTATTACATTGAAAGAATAACATAAAACGGAACTAGTTTTTCTTTTTTAATCATTATAGTTATAGTTAAGACCATCTCCATTTGAGAAACCCTCCAAAATTTTTTAACTAACTTTTTATTGGTTTTTTAAAAATTCTTTTATATATTTAAGAAACTTTGTATGTATTTTTTGGTTTTGCCGTCCATTGGTAGAACCTGAGGGGTTCTTAAATTTCTTTTTTTTAAACATAAAATATTATTATATTGAAAATTATTGAAAAGTGATAAATTTTTGAATTTCGGTTCGGTTTTCATTTTTGAAATTTGGTTTTTTCGGTTCAAAAATTTTAATTTTGGTTAAAATTTTAGTTTTTTCAGTTTAATTTCGGGGTTTTGGTTTGTTCAATTAATTTTAGCAAGTTCGGTTCTGTTAATTTATTAAAAAAATTGTCGCCGAACCTAACCGAAAACCAAGCTAAAATAAAAATGGTGCCGAATTGAACCGAAGAAACCGAACCGAACTAAATTTGGTTCGGTTTAAATGCCCATCCCTAAGGAAAAAAATAATCAAAAACAACCAAATCAGTCATAACCCGACACGTGTGCGGTTCTTAAGTGGTCTTAAAAACATTATCTAAGAACCGAATCTTGTATTTGTTTAATTAAAATATGTATTTTTCCTCTTTAATACACTCAAAATACACCCTAAGAACTCATTAAGATCCTCCAATGGAGTTGCTCTAAGGGTCCGGATTTGGTTTCAATTAGGTTCGCTTTGGACAATTCGGATTCCAATTTTACTAGGTCATGTCATATAAGAATCAAATAGATATTGAATAGGATTTTGATATGGATTTGGGTCGGATATATTCAAGTTTAGATTTGGTTTTGTTTACTTACCAAAATTCGATGTTTAACCGAGTGTGATTATTTTTGGTTAATATTATTCAAACTTTTGATTTTATATTTTAGGGTTCGTGCGATTTATATAACTTGGATTATTTGGTAATTCATGTCCAAAATCTAATTAAAATCCAAATTATGAGAATAACCTAAATTGAAAGGCCAAAATATGCAACCATAAATCCTAATTACCTGATAAATATAAATATATATATATATATATATATATATATATAACCCTATTAGCTAAGAAAATGATTGTTCAATATAACCACTAACCAGAAACTTTATATAAAAATTATTATTTTTGTATGAATTATATGAAAAATTATTAAAAAGATCTAAAGAATATTCGGTTTCATCTAATATTTACAGTTTATTATTGTACTCAAACATTTCATTCCCTGAAAAAGTCATTATGATGAATAAAGCCCCTAAGAAAAAAAAAACTTGAAATTTTTTTTTTTCTTTTACGAAGCTAAATATAGCTAAACACTCAGAAAAATAAAAAAATTATCAAAAATAACCATGATATATAAAAAAATTTGACATGTTTATCTAACAAAAAATGAAACTTAATTTTTCATTGTGATAATAACGAAAAATAATTAAAGATTGTAGGCATAATCTTTTAATCAAAGATATTATTTATTTTTAAAGATATTACAATGATTTAGTTAAATTTTCATTATAGGCATAATCTAGTACATATAATTAAAAGATTATCACATATTGATTGAATTTATAACCTCATATTAGAAAGAGGAAAAAACAAACAAACGTATAAACTATATATAATCTACCATAGACCTAGATTTCTTACTTTCTCACATATTCTCTCTAACATCACATATCTCTCTCTATAAAGTTTTTGCTTTCTAAGTAATAAGCTTGATTTTTATTTTCTCCGATATATTGATAATGTCTTACAATGATCATTGCAGCTACAAAAAAAGATATAAGCTCTCAAAATTTCTGCACTTTAGTACATACTGCAGTAAAGTTATATGATGAAGAAGAAGAAGAGGAGAAACAAAATTCAGAGATAAAAGAAGAAGAAGAAAACAATTTTCTTCGACTCGTCTCAAAGAAAATAAGAAGATCAGTGGCGAATTTTGTTACTAGAAGAAGAGTTCCATTACGATTCTATGAAATTCTTAATGGAGCTTCTACTTCTTCTTCAAAGAAGGAAATGTTGTTCCTTTATCATGGAAAGGAAGAGAGACTCCATAGAGGCTGATTCAGTTGATGAAAGACATGAGTGGAGTGAACCTGAATCTGGTTTTTGAGAAGACTTTATGTGATACAGATTGTAATCCAAACCAATGACGTCTCAAACTGCCAGTTTTAAGCTTAATCTATATTGACTTGTTTAGCCCTGAAGAGTTTACAATTTTGAAAAAAGACATTGACAAAAAGATTAAGACTGGAATTAAAGTGATTGTTTTTTATCAAAGGGGTGTGAGGTGGGATCTTATGTTGTAGAGATGGGAGACGAAACAAAGTTGGAATTATGCTTTTGTTTGTGGGTGCAACGATGTCGTCGAGGCCAATGAATTCAGAGATGGAGTGAGTATTAGTGTTTGGTCATTCAGGTGTGGTCAAGGTCGTCTCTGTTTTGTCCTTTACCCTCCTCCTACGACAGAATTGCTAGCTAGTAGCTCTCACTGTCTCTCAAGAGCTTCTTGATCAGGCCCGACCAGAACAATTTTAAGCCCTAGGGAAATATTTTTTTTAAAAGTTTTCTCTAGATTTTTTAGAATTTTTATATAATTTTAGGTTTAGTGAGGGTATTGTTAGTACGGAAAATAGACAGTCTGACCAATCGCCAAAATCTATCGGTATACCATTGGAATTTAAAAACTCAGCTTTTTTTTTACGGTATACCGATAGATTTTATGTTCAAATTTATGGTTTTGTTGTGGTATAGAGTTAACAGTACAAAATACATGAGTACCGAAAGTTGCTGGTATACCATTGGAATTCAAAAACATGTCGTTTTTTCTAGCGGTATATCGACGGATTTCAGATTCCTTAGTGTTTTTATAATTCTGAATTTTTTATATTTTATATTTTATTTTGTATTTTATTTAATATATTTTATTTTATTAATATTTTATTTTATGACTTTATTATAGAAAACTTTGTATTTATTATCATATCATAACTGGCCACATATCGATCATATCTTAACTGGTCATAAAAGACATATTTTATGTGTTAAGAAGCTAACAATATCATATTTGTTGAATCTAGGATCGTCGATCCTAGATTTAGGTTCGTATTTGATAAAAGAAATTACAAGTCAAATAAAGAGAGGTGCGTCGATAGATCCGACGCACTTAAATAGTTTACATAAGTATTCAGGTCGTCGATATGTTGCTCTGACTTCTCTCTAAAGATTTATCTCTCTATAAATGCCAACCCCTTTCTACATCGGTTTCATCTCTTATTTATATTATTCTCGTCATCATTCGTCTATGCAGGACAGTTGGCTAGGCGTCTTGTAGGTCACTGTTCGCAAACGTAGAGGAAGTTAGGTGTTACTGTTTTGGAGGCAGTCCCACCTGCCTCGTCGATCCTACGAAATGGGCCTTGTGTCGATGGACCGTGGAGATGGGCTTGGTCTTATTGGGCTTGGGGAGCTGGGCCCTTATCCTACAATAATTCCCCCCCCCCCAGTTCGATGGGCCCAATCGGACCAAGTCGGGTTGTTGTCTTCTTCGACGTCATCCAAGCGCGTCTAGGAATGATGAGCTGGCATTTCTAACGGTTTGGGCTAACGTCGAAAAATAGTTGGCTTCATTGAGAAGCTATTGTTTTTTGGTCACCCATCTCGCTGCCAGTTTTTCTACCGGTTGCTTTCTTCTTTCGACTTTTCGTATCCCGGTCAAACTTACCTATGATGCTTCTGCTTTCGGTCATTCCTTTATATATACCCCTTGGTCTCTTTGTTATTTTCACTTTGCATTCCTGATTAAGGTATTTTTACGGCTCCTCCTTCTCTGTACTTTCTCTCTCTAGCTTGTGGTTATATTTCCTTTTGTCGACGCAATGGGCTGCGATCTGATGAATCTCGAGATGGGTAGTGGTACAAGTGCATCTGGGGATGCGTCATTAAGCCGCGAAACCAATTCTTCTGCAAGTGTATCACCTCGTCGATCCGATCCCAGATATGATCCTACGACTAGCACGTCGTTCGGCGAGTCAAAAGGTCTGAAATAGAATCAGCAGAGCGTCGAGCCCAGACCAAGAATCAAAGGGTGTGTACTCTTGAAGATCCTATTGACACGATCCTGTTGTCGGCAAGGCAAGGGAGCCGGACCTCCGCTGCGCAGGGCGACCTAATCGATTCCATTCCTTTTGCAGGTCGATGTGCGGGCTCCAAATGAGATTCCTTCAAGTGGGGGTGCGGTGAGGGGTGCCGTGACTCCTACTATCGAGTTGTTTGTTCGTTGACGAGATGGGGAAGGTTCGTCCGCCGCTCCACCTGGGGATATTGACGAGATCACCGGGATTACAGCTTCAATTATGACCAGGGCGCGCCTCTTGAGGATGGAGAGTGAGTGCGGCTTCGAGGATCCTAACTTGGTGTTTAGGGTCCCGGGTCCCAGAGAGAGGCAGTGGGAGCCTCCGCAAGGTTATTTCGCGGTATTCGAGGATTACTTCGTCGATGCACATTTATGGTTTCCTCTTTCGAAGGTCTTCATCTCCTATTGTGCGCGACAAGGGATGAGTATCTCCCAGAACACGGTTGTGATGTTCTGCACCTTGGTTAGGATGCTTGTTTTGGCTACCGAGGTCGACGTCGACGTTAGTGAGATGTTCCTCGAAGATGTGACGTGAATCTGCCCTAATACCAGGACGGTCAATAAGGTTTGCTATCGAACATGGATGTTTTACGTCTCTTGGAAGAACCAATATAAGTTCGTGGGCGGGGTACCGAGGAAGATATGGGACTGACAGCGTTGGTAGTTCTACGTGAAGATCAACAAAGCGTCTGTTCTGTCATGCGCCTACAATTATTCCATGAGATGGAATATATATATATATATATATA
>OVBE01003641.1:0-26211 GCA_900406425.1 Iberis pinnata
TAGCATTCATGTTTATATGTTATTACGATTCAAACCCTAAACCATAAATCCAAACCCAAACCCTAAATCAAACCCTAAAATCTATTTTGGATTTTATATATATTCAATATATGTTATATTTATATATTTTATATATATGTTTAATATATATATATATACATATTTTTATAAATGATTGAAGTCAGACATATATAATGCAATGGTGATTAATTGAACTCAGTTAGACTCGGCGACGGAATGTTTGTTTGAAATTGATTCACTCGACGTTGGTTCCACATATCAATCTTGTTTATATGTGATTAGGACATGAATATAGCATTCATGTTCATATGTTATTATGATTGAAACCCTAAACCATAAATCCAAACCCTAAACTCTATTTTAGCTTGTATTTACGGATTCCTTACGGAATACTGACGGACGTAGGTTATCCGTCAAGAATCCGTCAGCATATTCCTGACGGATCCGTCAGTATTCCGTCAGGAATCTGTAAGGAATGACTGTTCATTGGCGCGTAAGGAATGAAAATTCAATTTTTTTCATTACTGAGGGATTCCTGACGGATATATCCGTCAGGATTTCATTTTAAATTTTTCTAGACTTCTTCTCCCTCACTTCCACCCGAGACAACAAAAACAATTCGGCGATTCACGGCGATTTCCGGCGACAAAACTTCACAAATCCGGCATATAATCAAGCAAATGGCTAATCCAAGGTACGTTTTTGAGTTTTTAGGTAGATTTAGAGTTTATTTTGGTTATGTTAGGGTTTTAGGGAAATTAGAAAGATTTAATTTTGGATTGTGATTTATGTTTAGAATGTGTTTAGGGTTGGGTTCAGGGTTGAAATTTAGGATTATGATTTTGTTTAGGGTTGAAATGAGATTTATGTTTCATTTTGATTATGTTAGGGTTTTAGGGAAATTAGAAGATTTTGATTTTGTATTGTGATTTGTGTTTAGAAATTGTTTAGGGTTGGGTTTAGAATTTCTTTTTGTGTTGTAGGGTTTAGGGTTTAGGGTTTGATTAGTTTTGTAAAATGTTATAACTATCAAATTTAATTTAATTATTATAAAATTTATTTAAATTAATTTTTAGTTTTATTTAATTTATGTTATGTAAATAATTATAAAAATTAACATTTATATTTTTTTTAAAAATTGTTATAATTAATATTTAATATAATGAAATTAACATTCATTTTATTTATATTAATTAGAATTACAAAAATTAGAATTATATTAATCAAAATTTTTATTATATTAATACAGTTTATAATTATTATTATAAATTTTAATTTTTTATTTTGAAATTGTTTCAGTTCGTATGCCCAATTTCATAATAAGATTGGTCAGACGTCGGGACAGAATGACCCGTCACCGTCGTCTACTCGGGTACCTGATACACCACATGGAGCTTAGGGAGACTCGCAACCCCAAATGCGAATATCTATAGAGGATCTCCTGGTCTAGTCTGGACGGGAGCGATTTCCGGTGCTTCACCTGTCTGTCCGTAATGGCACGACGTGGTTTCAGCACACCACGAACGGCATCTCGAAGTGCATTAAGCGAACAATGCACGGACTTGTACGGGTGGCGTATCCTATGTACGAGGATCTACCAGACGCCGACAAAGACTACTGGTTTTGCTGCCTAGCGGTAAGTAATCCAGATTTCCTTATATTAATAACAAATGACCATTTTAAATGGTTAGTACTAACATAACCGGTTTTCATTTTTTAGCAAGAGTTCAACTGGTTACCTCAGTTGACTCGCGAGGTCCGGATTGGCTTTGATGCTCGAGCTGCCAGGTCGTACAGTTCACACGTCTATGCGTGGAAGCATAATTGGTAAGTTGAGAAGAAGAAGCATAACATGATGCCGGAAGAACTCCTAGCAGGCTTCGTTGCCACATTGGGAGTTGGAGAAGGTCAAGGAAATATCTTCTACCAACAGGAACAACCGGATGAGCACTCGAGATGGCAAGGGGATAGCTACTACCAACACCGGTTCCAAGAGTGCGGCCACACGGGCCGATGAGATGGTATGAAAATACATTTCACATATAGAACTTAATATTATAATTATAAATACTAATTAATTATCAAGCATAAAATAGGAGCATGAGACTGGCCGTCGACCTGGCCCTGTCGAGCTTATGGAGGACATCCAAACGAACAAGACGACGAGTCAGATACATGATGAGGTGGTTCGCGAGGTTGCCACCAACACACGTCGGCTGATCTCTGAGCGGGCAAATCAGGAGTCCATCCCACCCGAGGATGTCCTGATCGATGAGCAGTACAATCTAGCGTCTCAGGTATGTAATATGATAATATTTTTAAATTTTAATTTAACATAATTGTTTGTTTTAACTTTATGTTTTGTTTGTTTTTTCTTGCAGGTTACGAAGAAACAAAAGGGGCGCGCATTGGGGCTCGGGAACATGGCGTCTTTATGTTTCCCGGGATCATCTCGAGCGAGGAGTTCCATGTGGGAGAAGGAGATGTGGCAGAAGGACGCGGTTATGGAGTTGATGCAGCAAAAGATGACTCAGATGGAGGCCGCGCAATTGGAGCAAGAAGCTCACCTCACCGCCCAACTCAACGAGCAACTCAGAGAGCAACGGGAAGAGATGCAACGTCGGATGGATGAGTAGCTCCGGATGACAATGGAGACTTTCATGTCCTTAATTCATCTAACTTGGGTCCCATCCCACGCGGTCGTTACAGAAATCAAACTCAGCCACATCATAAATCAAACTCGTCCGCAATGGAAACAAACTCATTCGCAACACATATCAAGGGGAATCAATCGCAACTTACCAGAAATTTTGAAGAGGGTCCCATCCCACGCGGTCGTTAAGATTTCGACGATGAAGACGACGAGCGCGATAACTAGGTCACTAAACTGGTTTTTTTTCTTTAGTCAGAGTGAAATAGTTGAGCGACTGAGAGAAACTCGATATGTATAATGTATGTTTTATTGACAGGAAATACAGTTTAGTGACCTGGATTTGTTTATTTTTGAAATTTTATGCGGCCGAGTTCTCATTTAAAAATAGTTGAGTTCTGATTTCAATAAATCTGAGTTATTAATCGAAGAGTCACGATTTTGTTTACCTCGGTAACATAATAAATCATCATAGCCTCATATTATGACATATAATAGCTGCGTAATACCCTCCGTTTTTATTTGATTGATGTTTTCTTTTGTTTTAAAATGATTGATTTTTTCAATTTTCTATGCTAATAAGAATTCAACCCGCTATTTCTCACTTTTAACCTTCCATATCATCATTTCACTAGTTTTGGTGTTTTTAAAAAAATAAAGATTTTGTAATTTTTAAAGAAAGATTTTTTTACATTTTCACTTTTAAAGAAAGAGAGGGAGAATCACATTGAGTCAAAGTCAGATAATGTTTTGGCACACATGAGAATATGTGAAAAAAATTAAAAGAGGAAACAGTAGTAAACGAACATGGCGGCTGAGTTATCCTACTAAAGACCTTGTTTATTTTTGTGTATTTACCTGCCAACTGAGTTATGATTATTTTACGACTGAGTTATAATCATAGTTATAACTTATAACTTTCAGAGGTTGGATAAAATACTGGTATTACGAGAATTTTTAATATTCAGAAAGAAAATAAAATACAAACAGCTAACAGACAACCATCAAACTTCAAACTACTCCCAGACCACAGAAATCTCAGAATCGTCTTCCATAATTAATTGAAAAAAGAAATTTAAAACATGACAATATGAATTTCGGACATAATGGATTTTAAAAAAGTTATTTAATACAAAAGCGAGTGAAATAACCGAAAGAGGAGTATCCGTAGGTCTGAGTCGCTTGTTGTCATAAATGAAGCGAATCGTGCCAGGATCAACATATTTCAATTTACAATACTCAGTCATTATTTTATTCCCACATGTACGAACACTCATCACGAATTCATACTCATCCCCGACTATGAGAGTAACTTTTTCGTATGAATTGGTTTAGGAGATGGAGATCTTGTTGACACCCAAGAGGACCTAGGCATTGTACAAACATTTGTGCAGAGAATTTTGATGAATATCAAACGAACTAGTTTTGGTGTTTTCAAATTGAGAGGCAATATAAAACGTAGTCACTCTGTTTCTTTTTAATGGATGTTTTAGATTTAAAAGTTTTTTAATAAAATAAACATTTTGTCATTTTTAAAGAAAGAATTTTTACGTTTTCAATAAAGAGAGGGAAACTCACGTCACGTCAAAGTCAGAAAATTGTTTGGCACGCATGAGAATTCTCGGATAGGGTTTGACCTCGACAAAGTAATATCACATCATAGCCTAATAGCTACGTAGTAAGACATCATTTGCCTCAGCTAAAAAAATTTATCGATATTATACGACTAAGTTATGTTTAGACGGCTAGGTTATTGTTTATCATTCGGCTGGGTTATTATTATTGTCTTATACAGTTATAAGGATTCAAAGTGAGAGGCAATATAAAACATAGTCACTTTGTTTCTTTTTACTGGATGTCCTATATTTAAAATTTTTTTTAAAAATAAAGATTTGGTAAATTTTTAAAGAAAGATTTTTTTACGTTTTCAAGAAAGAGAGGGAGAATCACGCCACATCAAAGTCGGATAAATTTTTGGCACGCATGAGAATATGTGAACAAATTAAAAGAGGAAACAGTAGTAAATGAACGTCACGGTTGAATTATCCTAAAAAGGCCTTGTTTATCTTTGTGTATTTCTAAGTTATGTTCTTTACTTGCCGACTGAGTTATGATCAATTTACGACTTAGTTATAATCATGGTTATAACTTATAACTTTCAGAGGTTGCATAAAATACTGGATTTATGAGAATTTTTAATATTTAGAAAGAAACTAAAATACAAACAGCTACCAGACCACCATCAAACTACTAAGTTGTGTTTATAGTATTATGTCGAAATATGTTGGTCAGACTCAATCTCATCACATTGTTTACAACAAAAGTTGTTTAGAAGACTTACAAGTTTACATTAATTTACAGCATAACAAATAAAAACAAGCTAGATGAACAAGAACTGTATCAGATCCCTTCACTTCAAGGATGAATATTTTCTGCTTTATTGTTAATAAAAAAATGCGCATGACTTCATCAGTAACATCGGGCCAAATCAACAATGAGAAATTAGGTGCCCCTTTGGTGGTTTCATAAGCATTGGTCCAACCATCATCACAATATATTGGAGCAAATGGAGCGATGCTTATGAAAATAGAGTTAATAGAATAGACCATATCAATTGATATTGGAGACATAATAATGTCACACATTTCATGAGGTAATTCAACAAATTTTTTGTAGCTACCCCTTGGTAGCTACAAAGAATTTGTTGAACTACCTCCGGAACAATGTCAGACATTATGCGGGGTGTAACCAAATGCATATTAAAGAGGAAAGTAGGGAGACATTCCATTAACTCAAAGAAGTTGCTGGAAAAAAAAGAAGAAAAGCAATTAGAAAAATTGGAGCCAACATAACAGAACAGAACATCGAACCGAAATTACCATTTGCAACAGAGCCAATATTAAAATAAGCATTTGGATATTAGGTTCCCCTTTGGTGGTTGAATAGGATAAGCAGGAGGGAATTGGCTTCAATGCATACTGTTTGTGAGCAATATCGAAATCGAAAGAGAGAGACTGTGAATTTATTAAGAAATTAACAGAGCAAACAGAGAAATAAATAGAAAGATAGAGTGAGAACCATCACTTCAAAGTCAAATGGCAGAGTACCCATTATCCCATGTTAATATAAAAATCGAAGAGTCACAATTTTGCGTATTCCCGCATCTTCTACTTTTTTTATTTACCTCGATAAAGTAATAAGAGTGGGATTTGAATTTTTTTGTGAAACGACTGAGCAAGACGTTTGATTACGATTCATATCATATTTTATATATGGCTGAGTTATAGTTTATCAATGATTTATGGATTATAATTATTTTAAAACGGTTGAGTTATTGTTAATGTATGTCTGAATTATTCTTAATTGATGCCTGAGTTATGAATTTTAAATATATAACTTAGGCATTAAAAGAAAATAACCTAGTCGTATCGTTGATTATAAAAAAATAATAATAACACAACGGAATGATAAACAATAACTTAGGCGTATAATATCGAGTAATTTTTATGTCAGCTATGATGGGATAATACGTTTCCGAGGTCAAACCCTATGCTTATTATATCAGCTATTATGTCATAGTATTAGGTAGTTACGAGGCGTATAATGATACTTATTACGTTACCGAGGACAAAATTTTGAAACTGATTACTTTACTCAGACATACAGAAAATAAAAATCATGACTCTGATCTATTTATTTCTCTGTTTCTCTCTTTATTTTCTTGCAACTTCTAATCTCTCTCTTAATCTTATCTCAGGAACTGTGTGCATGGGAATATGTGAACATATTAAAAGAGGAAACAGTAGTAAACGAATGTTACAACTGAGTTATCCTACTAAAGGCCTTGTTTATCTTTGTGTATTTCTAAGTTATGTTCTTTAATTGTTAACTTAGTTATGATTAATTCACATCATAGCCTCATACTGCGTAATAAGCATCATTTGCTCGTTCTTAATAATTAATCGATATTAATGCACAGTCGTAATATACGTCAAATATATGAAGCAACTTAGTTATTGTTATCTTTGTAAAGGCCGGGTATTCCTTTGTGTATGTTAGAGAAAAGTGAAGAGTCACGATTATGTGTATTCCCGGCTCTATGGATTTGAATATTTTTGTGAGACGACTGAGTAATACGTTTGATTACGGTTGACTTCAAGATTATAATTATTTTATAAAGGCTGAGCTAATGTTAATTATTTCAATCTCATAAACTTATACAACTGATTCACTAAAGTTAGATAAGAAAATACTATATACGAATTTTAGAATTACTGGAATGGAAATAACATATTCAATCAAGAAATGCATGTACAACAGCAATAAAAGGACTGCAGAGTTTTCTAGGTTGCGGGTGAGTCATATCTGCAACAAAGAAAAATGTCAGACAATCAGTAATATCAGGAAAAACCAACAGTGGGAGATTCACAAAGGATTCGTCAAAAAAAAAAGAAAAGAATCGGCAATTCACAAAGCGTCTTCACAAGTGAATCGCCTGAGCTTACTTAAGGAATCTTGTGAAACTTGTAACAATTACCATTTGTGAAACTTGTAACAATGTAAGTTCTCTAATCACAACTTGTTGATTTGGCATAGCTGAACTTGAGAATATCTCGTTCAAATGAAGGTTTTGTTTACCCTATTTTGTTTGTTTATGTTCTGCATTGCAGGATGGGGTCTATGGATACAGAACCAAAACGAAGGAAAAGGATAGCGAGCAATAGAAAATGTACAAATCCTGGTGCAAGTGCTAAGCCAGAAGAGGGGAACACTGAGGTCAACTATATATTATCATGAAACAACTTCTTAGAGTTCACCTCTTCTAGCTTAGCAATATTTTGAATAATCAGCTTCCTGTAAAGAATAATCAGCTTGATGTAACTCAGCCATTTCGTATATTTTGAATTTTATAACTCAGGCACTCAATATAAATAACTTAGCCATTTCGTTTATTATAAAAAATAATAATAAACCAGCCGAATGATAATTGTCATAATCGAGGCAAATGATATCTTACTATGCAGCTATCCAGCTATGATGGGATCATACATTTTCGAGGTCAACCCCTGTGCTTATTATGTCAGTTATTATGTCAGAGTATTAGGCAGTTACGGGGCGTGTAATGATGTTTATTTGAAACTGATTACTTTACTCAAACATACAGAAAAGAAATCCCAGTATTTAGTAATATAACTCAACCGTAACGATAATTTCGAATTTCATAACTCATACATACTGTAAAAGTAACCTAGAAATACATTAACAATAACTCAGCCATACAAAAATGATTCTGATCCGTCCGTCAATGGTAAACTATAAAGCCATTTACAAACCATAACTTAGTCGTATCACAAAAAGTTAAAATCATAATTTGCCATGTAGCCGCGTTTGACATCGTTAACTTACTAATAAGACATCATTTCACACGTAATATCACATCATAGCTTTGTAAGAAAACATCGTAGCCACGTTTACCCTCGGTAACTTTATTTTATATATCATTTGTATAAAAAAAATAATTATTATTCTCTCTTTAACCCGTTTTATCTATATAGAAATATCAAAATCGAAAGATGGAGATTTCATGCGTACTCTTTGAGAGGAAAATCGAAAGAGAGAGATTGTGAATTTGTTAAGAAATTAACTGAGCAAACAGAGAATTAAATAGAGAGATAGAGTGAGAACCGCATATTTTTATTATTGTTAATATTACGTCATGATTTTGCGTATTCCCACCTCTTCTAATTTTTTATTTACATCAGTAAAGTAATAAGAGTGGGATTTGAATGTGAAACTGATTTATGGATTTGAATGTTTTTGTGATACGACTGAGTTCTAGTTTTTTTTTTAACTGAGTTATGGTTTATAAAAGGCTGAGTTACAGTCAGAGCCGGCTCTTGATCCAAGCCAAAAAAGCAAGGGCGTGCGGCCACTGACTTTATATTATTATTTCGGCCACATATTTAAAAGTCTTTCATGGTCTAGTGGTTCCATGCATTCGCTTTCAACTTATCTTTCCGAGTTTGATTCCCTGAACTTATTTTACCTTTCTTCCTTCTTCCCAGTTCTATACTACTTTCCCCTTTTTTTCCTTCTTCCCTCTTTTTCGTTTTGTTTTCCTTTTTTTATGTGTTGGTATTGCGGCTGACTTATCTTTTTGCCATGTCATCATCCATGTCAGCATCCATGCCATGTCTCAAGAGAGAGGGTGTTGAATTTTTCTTTTGCATTGTAGATAATCTTACCGATTCTTCTTCGGTAATCAACTTCTCCATCTATCTTCTTCATCTTGTTCTTCATATCACACTAAGATTTTACGGATCGGGTACTTATTGTTTCCGGCAACTGGGTTAAGAAAAACAGATATGTATTCGACGCCAACGTTAGAGGATGTAGAGTTCTGCTTATAGATGGGCAAACAAAACACGAAGTAGTAGAAAAGTTGGTATTCGATGATTACAGATTGAATGAGTCGAGGCATCATATTCAGCTGAGCTACATGTTCTCGAATAAAGCTTTGAAAACAATGGCGCACGATACTCCACCAGTTTATGTGTCTAATACTTGTCAGTTGTAAGGTTTTCTAATCCTATGGAAAATCGAACATGTACGTCTTTGTGTGGAGTTACGTAGAAAACAGATGGCGAAGTTAGTCCGAATGAAGGAGCAAGAGATAAGAGTAAAAGGTTATATAGTTTTAGCTCAGAAAGAGAACCCTCACACAATGAATCTAATAGCGATGATTACAGTGAAGGTTATGGTGGTGTCCATTTTGAGGACAATGACAATGACTGCTATAGTAAAATGGAGGGAGAAAAAGAGAAAGTAGGCGGAGAGATGAAGTGGTCAAAAAAGATGTTGAATTTGACAGCCGATTTGATATGTTCGACGACTCGGATGGTGCGTCGTTCGAAGATGATAACTTCTCATACTATGAGTCTACAGTAGAAGACGAAAATTCAACAACGCAACCTCCAAAGAAGAGATCTCATAACTGGTCGATGAACCGGTGCAATCTGAATCCAGAAGCTTTAAGGTCAGAGATGGATTCGCTACACCTTGCGGTAGCGCAACGAGACGAGATTAAATCTGAGTTGGTGAGACAACTGAAACTTCTTACATTGAGGGATCAATTTGATTTTGATGTAGACATATATGCTACAAATATATTGGTTGTTAACTGTTGGGTACCTAGATGTCCCTGGAGAGTTCGTGCTTCTAGACAAGGGGTTTCCCCGGCATTTTACTTCCGTATTTGCGATGGACAACATACAAGTTCTGTAACTCAGTGTTCTATTCAATCTTAACAAGAAACACCAGATAGTTTAGGACAGTTGTACAGGGACTTTCTTAGAGACATTGGTCCGTCTGTTCTACCTGCAAGTGTCAGGATAGCTAACAATAAACAGTTTGGTATATAGGTTTTTTTTTTTGGGGGGGGGGAGCTGATATTACTCGGTTTTAACGCTTTCTTGTGAGCATTTATGTTTGCTATTAAGCGTTATCCAGTGTTTTTAGTGTGCAATTTGATATCTTTTACAGGTTTTCAAGGTGTTTGGGTCATCTTGGAACAAACAGACGGATTTCTGCATGAAATTGATGCAAATTCATATATGCAGATGCAGAGTCCAGCTGAAGGGTCATAAGTTTAGCATTGTTTGAAGATGTTCCCACCGATAGAAGAAGCTTAAATTTTGACACAAGATAGCCAAGTGAGTTAGCTTTCATATGGAAGTGATTTGAAGTCGATCCATCGGTGCAATCAAAAGTTATGGCTATTTTACTGAAGAATGGTCAAGCTGACTCGCAGAAGAAGATCGCGCAGGAATATTCCCGAGTTCGATCGGGAAAAGAAGTGTCCGATCGGGGATTTTCATCTGGAATACCCGAGAACAAGAAGAAAATTTCAAAAATTTGCAATCAAGTCCTCAAGTTTATCCCAATTTTCCTATTTCAGTTATTTTAGTTTTTTACCCTATAAATACATTATATTTTAGGTTTTTAGAACTAAGCTTTATTTTATTAGAGATTTTTACTGGGGGAGAGGAGATTCCGAAACTTTGTATTTGGGAGAAGATTTATGAACCATATTTCAATATCTATTATTATTTTGCAACTATGTGTTCTTCTTTGATATTGAATTGTGTTTGCATGCCAATGTCTGAGTAGTTCCATAGTTAGGTTTTAGGGTTTCCCTGGAAAATCAGGGTTTGATTGTTAGATTTGTCCTAAGGGGATAATAATTGTTAGGTTCTTAGTCTAGACTTGCTATTAATGCATGAATTAGATTGGCCATCTAGTTTATTGATATCAGACTAATAAACGCAAAGATATTTGGTTTAGAAGTTGGATCTAGGCTAGATGAATAAGTGATTTTGCTTGCGGGAGTATTTTCTTGATTGCTTACGAACAAATGAATCTGATCTGTAATGAATTTTCTGTTATTTAAAAGACGGCAGGAGTTTGTCTCTGATCATTTTAGCATAGGGTTTAATACTCCGGGATGAGATTATTCCATATATGTCTATCATGTTGAGAACTATTTTCAAAGAAAATCCCTGCATGATAAATTGACTTTCAATCCTGATTACATGTGGTTTCTCTGATGCCTGACGCTTTTATTTTATAATTTTTAAACAGTTTTAATTTACCGTTTTGATCACTATCAATCTCATTATTCTCGGTTGAGCTAGATTTGAAACTGAAAATGAACATGTACTATTCTGGTCTATGTGGATTCGATACCCTATCTATGCTACATTGAAATGTTCTCTGCAGTATTAGTGTATGATTAAATTCTAGACCTATCGGAATTTTGGCCCCATTGTCGGGGACCAATGCCTTTTTGGTTTCTTATTATAATCTAGTCTAAATTTTTTTCTCTTATTTTTATTTTATTTTATTTATATAGGTGGTGGAAATGGATTACAATGATTGGATACATGAGCAAGAAGACACAATCGAAAAGGACATTTGGGATGAGGAGGAACCACTTGATGAGAACGTGCTTACCCCATGATAGTAGGGTTTTTAGTCCTACTTGGGTATCAATTACCAATCGTTGTAGTATACATGGGTTATCAATCCATAATAGGAATGCATTAAGCAATCTGGAATGAGATGGATGCTTTAAAGTCAAGCTAAGTGTTAAAAAGGGGTGTTTACTAAAAGGTCCTAAGTGCAATGAACATAAAATGCATAAAGACAGAAAAGATCATAAGAAATTAAATATAAAAACAGAGTAAATGCAAAGAGGGTGAAAGGTGCAAGCAATGTAAAGCAGTTCCTGAGGACATAGGGTAATTGACTAAGGATCTATCATGGGTTACCTAAGCACCTAACATACCTCATACAATGAGCTAACACCTAGACAGTAGCAACACATGCAATCAATTCCAATTCCTTGGCAACCAATCTCACGCCAAGCAGTCACAGACTCAACTGTCGTCATAGACGGTGACTACCTAACAGGCATTAACAACTACTACTATAGTCAATAAGCTTCCCAAACATCTAATGCCTTAGAAGGGGAAAATTAATCTCTGAAATCACCTAGGTTCGGACACCTTCAATGACTCACCTTCAGGTGTTGAAGGGCCTAACAGTGGGTTTTCAGTCCCTTCCAGGTAGAAATACAATCAGCATTACGAACAAGTGAAAAAGAAGGAATCTAAGAACAAAAAGCTTAGGCACTAAGGTATACCCAGAACATCAACCCTAGTCTACCCCCATCCTCACGAACTTAGTGAACTACTCACTACTCATGGGAGTAGAAGCAGAAGAAACAGAAAGCATAACCTTAAAGCTAAACATGCAGATCTGGGAAAAACAGATGAAAAACAGCAAGAAAATAAACCCATAAATGAAGAATAGCAATGAAACAGTAAACTAAAACAGGAGATTAAAGCTTAAAACGTAAATCAACATGCACCAGATATGCAACAAACTAAAGCTAACCAAGAAAGCTAAAGAAAAACAGAAGATTAACGAAGAACTTGAAAGAAATCTGTTTTTTACACCAAGAACATGAAGAACAACATAAGAAAATAAAACCTAAGACTAAAACCTAAAAATGAAAAAAAAACTAAGCTTTTTGCAAATGGAGGCGAATTAGGGCTTTTATAGTGTTCAGAGAAAAGGCCTAATTCGCACTAAATACAAAATGCTAATCATTGTCTTGGATCTTGGGCCTTGATTCAGATGGTATCTGGATTTGAGTTGGTCGGGTCGGAGCGTGTTTGACTTCGGGTTGGTAAGTGCGTGATCGATACGAGCTGAAGACGCTTGCATGAGATCAATCCAACTGAGATGCGTCTAAGGTGTGTTTGAGGTTGGGATCGATCCAGGCATTGAGTGCCTCAGATCGATCCAGACAAAGGTGAGATCGATCTCATCTTGCTTCCTCCTTAGTTTTGCTTCACTTCCATGCACTTCCTTAGCTTCGTCTGAGACTTCACCAATTTTGTTGAATGAGAGAGAGGGATCGATCCTGGTTTGAGATGGTATCGATCTGCGGTCTTGTTGAGATCGATCTTGAGTGTTGGGATCAATCTCAAATCGATCCAGATGGTATGGTGAGACCGATCTCAGATCGATATAGGTGGAGCCGTGAGATCGATCTAAGATCTATCCTGCAAGTGCTGAGATTGATCCTGATTTGGTCCTAAGGTAGATCCAGTCCATTCCGTGCTAAGTGCCGCTCCATTCAATGTTAAGTGCTGCTTTTCTGAAATCTCACAAATCCTTCCCGAAAACTCCTGAAAGTCCTGAAAAATCTCCAAAATGCGTGCATATGCAAATTCTAATGCAAAAGTCCTAAAAATCATAAACTTACTAGAACCAACTATAAATGTGATGTATGCACGCTTTTAGTCCTTAGAATTGATGCTAATTGATATGTAATATCCATGAAAATTCAGAGTCATCAACTCCCCCAAACTAAATCCTTGCTTGCCCTCAAGCAAGTAATTCAAAAGTCTGGGAGTGAGGTTGGAAAGTGGGAACTCAGAACCAAAACATGCTGCAAACACAGGTAATGTTAATGTCCTGGTTACTAGTTCTAGAATGAAATCCTAAGTTCATCCTACTTAAAAACTTTAGCCATACTCATCAAAGTTCATCATAGACCAATTCCAACTTCCACCGTGCATTCAAATTCGTTTTGTCCGTTTTACATTCATTAATCAGGAACCATGGATCAAGTCATGTACCTTCAATGAACTCAATTGGTCAAGGATAGTTTAAGGGGTAAAGATGACCCCTTAATGCAGTGGATTAGTAATTCAGAACAAGGGTTCTCTCAAAAAGGGAATGAGCTTTAGCAGAAGGCTAAAGGTAAGAACACTTAGATGCATACAGAAATAGAACCTCATCTACCCAATGCTAACAAAACCTAAGTTTCCTACCCAAAGATGCGTTCTAGTTCTACCCTTTTGAAATTTGAAGTGATCAAACCCATTTTCATTCCCAATTTTCATTCTTTCTTTGTTACCCTTAGGAGAGACGTTGTTTTTTAGATGCCACTAGCTGTTTCAGGAACTTACTTACTTCAACACTTAATGGCTATTGACCTTCTTACTTGCACTATCTTTTGGGTTTTACCCTTTTTCACTCATTGCCATATGTTTCTTCTTTTTTCGCATACTTCTTTTGCATATTGACGTTCCCCCAAACTTTCTACTAGCATGTTCTGATTCTTATTCTTTTCATCTCCTAAGGTTCTTTCTTAACACTTCCCATTGTCACCAACTACCAATACCCTTTTCATTCATTTCCACCAAAAACCAACAATTGAAATCGAATACCACCTCGTCCTATCTAGTCCAAAAAGCATGTACTAGAACTACATGAGACCCTATTCCTGTCAGTTNCTTGCCACTCAGTAGTAAATTCAGAGTTTGAAAAAAGACAAGGTTCAAAGGTGGGGATTCTACTTGGGTTAACAAGAGTGGTAAACGGTAGAAGATAACCCAAGTATGTATATTCTATCCATGAGTCCATATNCTACATGAAATACAAATGACACTCTGTTTTTGAAGAACAAATTTCGAAAAAAATTCATATTTTTATGGGTTTTTTTTTATGCTAATAGATGCTATATGGATGCATTGCAAGTTGGAGACAAAGGAATAAACAAGAAGATTTCATTAAATAGCAGGGGTCCTTCCGAATCATCCCCCAAACCTAAATTGCATAGTCTCTGTGTAATCCAAAATTCGGATTGGACTCTAGGAAGAACAGGATAGTGAAAGCATTAAAAACATCAAAACATAAAGACATGCACAAACTTAAAACGTGAATAGATGGAGGTGCAGCGGATCATAAAGTGGTTATCTAGGGGTGACGTCAATTACTCCCAAATTGGGAGTTGGATGAGTCTCCCTCCAGGGAGAGGTTTGAAAGGTTGTCCGAACAAGATTCCAGGGTTGAGACTTGGTCGATGATTGCTTGATCGGTTGAATAGTCGTGGCTGAACACAATGTTCTCCCTCCTCTCGAAAGATGTCCTTCTGCTGTTTGGAAGTAAGATGATCCATTTGGTATCGCATGTTCTCTTGAATTGGTAGCAGAACCGTTCATCCAATCTCCCACAAGGAACTGAATGTCCTTTAAATGATCGTAGTTCAACGACCTCAAGATCTAATCAATCTTTCCGAGGGAGACTTGGGTATGCTGGAGGATGGGAGTTATCCAACCTCCTACTCGTATTTGAGGTACTCCCCTTTGTTTAGACATCCAAGCGGGATCCTGGTATTTAGCTAGTTGTCTGAGAAATAGCATAAGAGGACAAGGTCTCTTTTCATAAAGTGCTGTGAATAGGGATTCATCTTGGAGGAATTTGTTAACGTGCAAGGGAATGCCTAGGCTTAAAGACTTCATCTCCTCTCCCAAAATGTAGGTTGTGTCTTCCCTAGCAAAGAAAGAGTTTGCAAGGATTTGGTGTACGTAGCGGATTACTGGATGGCAGATAAGGTCTCTCTTGGTCTTTCCTTCTTTATAAGCCTTGGATCCAATTATCTGCCAAATGAGTGCAATCTCATTTGGATTAACTTCGAATGTGTCTAGTTGAGTTTTCATGGCGTGAAGATCGTAGATGTACTCTAACTCTCTGAAGGTGATTGTGTGAGTGTTTTTGCGTAGACATCCTTGAAGGTGATGAAGCCACCATTGCTCCTATCGTACCCGCTCTCGTTGACATATCTTACTTGTAGTGAGGCTAAGAACATGCATGTCGGTTGTTGGTAAGCTTCAGAATCCATGTCAAGCATGCTCGGTATTCCCATATTTTCCAGAATGTCCTTAAATGGCTCCAAGATTCCGAGATTTCGCACCATTTCTTCATTGGGGAATGTTGATCCTACGAACTCGGCCGCTATTAGGACATGGTAAATCTTGACGTTTGAAGGCATGTTTGACATGGTTGGTCCTAAAAGAT
Source organism: Iberis pinnata (assembly GCA_900406425.1). Lineage (NCBI taxonomy): Eukaryota > Viridiplantae > Streptophyta > Magnoliopsida > Brassicales > Brassicaceae > Iberis > Iberis pinnata. Next base: position 16,106 of record OVBE01003641.1, read on the forward strand.
TAATAAACAATTAGGAACTTTTCAACAGATTAGAGTCCCTACCACTCAACAAATTCAAGTCTCACATACTCATCATGCATAATTCTTTAAACTTCATTCTCATCTTTATCAATAACTTCCAATTGGATTTCATAAAACTTTCAGAGATTCATTAAAAATGAAAATTTCGTAAAAATTCAGAAATGATAGAGCGAAAACCGAATTTAAGATGCATAAAGATGTGATAATTTCTTGAGCTTAATTCTTCAGAGAATGATTTTAATCAGATAATTTCAGTAGTGAGAGTTGTGAGAGTTAAGCATGAAAGAGAGATGAAGATACTCCCTTAAATAGAAGTGTGGTTCGATTTTTGGGAGAGGTAGTTGTGAGTGGTTAGTGGAAGGTTGTGGTGGAGGAGGAAAGTTGGTGTATATGGAGGAGGATTAAAGAGGGAACATCGGGGTGTGGGTTGTGTAAGGGAATCTTGGAAAGCTTGAGTAGACGTTTCCTTTAGTAGTGGTTGTGTAAGAGATGTGATGGAGGTGATCTCTTTTCCTTGAGTGAGTTGAGTTAGTGGGCAAGTGGGAATGGAGGTGTAGCTTTGTCCTTGAGTGAGATGCTTTGTTCGAATCATCAACTTCCCTAGGTTCGAATTGTTCCCATTTTGCTCGAGTTGATCGCATCTTCAATAACCGGTTCGATAACGTTTTGGCATATGGATCGATCTTGGTGTTAGTGTGCGGATCGATCATGACTTGTGCTTCGGATCGATTGGATCGATCGAATGTTGTGCATGGGATCGATCCTAGCCTTAATTACGGACCATGCGGACCGATCACATGATGTGCATGGGATCCATCTTGGCTATTTTTTGGATCGATCCCGGCACTAGAGTGGATCGATCATGCGACATGTGTGTGGATTGATCTTTGGCAAGCATGGATCAATCTCCTTCGTTGAAAACGCATTGATCCGGACATTATCTCACTTGATCAACATGTAGAAAATGCATACCACCCTTGTCCTATCTCTTTTCTTATTGCAAAAATTCCCGAAACTCAATCCGTAAGTACCTAAGACACCGAAACAAGATAAAACTAAAACGCATTAAATCAAGTACTTAAAATTAAAAACATTGAAGTTGAAATATGTACAAAGATAGACATGGGACTTCCTCCCAAGTGAGCTTGTTTTAAGTCACTAAGATTGACTTCCTATTCTTAGGATTAACGACCCTGAGACGGTTCTCCGAAGAGAACCGAAGTCTTTTCCGAGAAAGCTCCCTTGTCGTAGTTCTTATCAACCTTGAAGTTCAGCTTTGGTTTTTCATCAACTTCTACAGCAAGTATGATGTCTTCCTCAGAAAGCACTTCCTTGATCATGAAGCTCTTGAAACACAGTGGATCCACGTTCCCCAAATAGTACTTGAACCTTTTGTTGAGTAAGAAGACTTGGTCTCCATTCTTGATTTCCAAAGTTCTGATATCAGGTTCCAAGTATTTCTCAGAAATTGGAATGTTTGAAGGTGGCTTAAGAGGTGGCGCACGTTCAGATTTGAGTTTAAATTCAGGATTTCCTTTTCCTGGATCCTTAAGGTTGGCTTCACCTTTGGACATTTCCAATGTCCTGATTTCCTTCACCTCAGCAGAAGCTCCTTTATCAGGTTCCTTAACAGGTTTGAAGACATCACAGTGCATTCCAGACTTTGTTGATTCCTTTCCCAATCCATCTTCAACTTCTTCAACACTTGGGTACCCATTCTTCGGGTTGTCTTCATTTAGTTCCTTCTTAGATACCAGCTGACTTTGGGAAGTGAGGTCCTTGGGTTTGGTCTTGATGTTGAAGATCATCTTTGGTCCTTTCCCTATGTTCAGCTTTATGTGACCCTTCTTGATGTTGATTACTGCTCTAATCGCTGCTAGGAACGGTCTTCCGAAGATCAATGGATCCTTAGGCTCTTCATCCAACTTCAAAACCACAAAGTCTATGAGTATTGTTACATCCTTGATCATGATTGGTAAGTTCTCCAATATGCCAACAAGATGCCTAACCGATCTATCCGCCATCAACATATTTATGTGTGAAGTCTTAAACTCATCGAGTCCTAGCTTTTCGGTAGTGGTCATAGGCATAAGGTTGACAGAAGCTCCCAGGTCACAAAGGAATTCATCAAAAGTGGAAGTTCCAAGTGAGCAGGGCAGTGTGAACGAACCAGGGTCTTCTTGCTTTGTCGTTATCAGCGCATTATGTTCTTCAGGTGGTTCCACCACTTCTTGAGTTACTTCTTCCTTCATGGATTTTGCAAAAACCTCAAGGTATTTTTCCATAATTTACTTCTTGAATCTGGAAGGGAAGGGTAACCTCGAAACGTATGGTGGTGGAATGAAGGGTGCGTCCCTCTGTTGTGATACAGATGATTGCTCAGCAAGAGATGGTTCAGTGATCACTTCTAGTGGAGGTTGCAATGTCTTACGTGAATCAATTAATGCAGGTTCATCTTCTTCAGCTTCATTTAAACACGAACCCCCCCCCCCAACTAAATCCACACTGTCCTCAGTGGAAGTTGGAGTGTTGTTCGAAGACGTCTTGTCAAGAAAGACGGCATTGCGTTGACGTAATCTTTTGGATTTTGCACAGACTTTCCTGGTAGATGACCATTCGTAGAAGTTGAAGTGGATGCGGGTTTTCCTTCAAGAGTGGTGACCCTGGAGGTGAGATTGTTAATATATGAGTAGATTTCACCGAAGGATGTATCCATCTTGTGTTGGAGTTCACCGAACTTCTTTGATGTCTCCATTGCGTAAGCAGCTTGACCTTGAAGTAGTTACTATAACGTAGCTTCTATGTTGAAGGGTTGAGCAGCAGGTTAAGTAGATGAGAAGCCAAAAGGTACACCAGTAAGTTGTTGTTGTTGTGGTTGTTGAAAACCATTCTGTTTTTGTTGCTTTGGTTAGTAACCTATGTTCTGGTTGAAGTTGTTGAAGGGTTGAGAGTTCTTCTGCTCTTGAGGTGGGTACATTTGGTCTTGAGGATTAGCAACGTTGTTGCTTCGGTAAATCCCATCAGACTGGGCAAGATTCTCAACCAACTCCCATTCGTCATCAACACTCTTGTTGAGGAAGTTCCCGTTACTTGCAGTATCCTGCAGCATTCTGATCTTTGGTAGGGCACCTCTGTAGAGTGTGATGAGTAAGGAAGCCTTGTTGAAACTGTGATGGGGGAATTGCATAGTGTAGTTCTTAAACCGCTCCCATGCCTTAGAGAAGGTTTCAGCGTTCTTCTGTGTAAACAAGGAGATGTCGTTCCTCAAACGTGTTGTTCTGGTGGTTGAGAATAACTTTGCTAGGAATGCCTTCTTACATGAATCCTAGGTGGTGATGGAGTTCTGTGGGAGTGACTTCTCCCACTGATGGACCTTCTCCCCTAAAGAGAAAGTGAATAGGCGTAGCTTGAATGCATCTTCATTCACACCGTTGATCTTTGTAAGGCTGCAGAACCTATCGAATTCATCGAGGTGATCAAGTGGATCTTCCATAGGTAGTCCATGGAACTTTTTGCCTTATACAATAGCAATGAGACTATGCTTGATCTTGATGTTGTTGTTATGAACTGCAGGTGGGTTGTCACCAGCACCTATGGTGTTTTGGTTTTTCTCTGTCAACGTTTTCTGCCATGTTGAGGTTCAACCTTCTCAAGTGTTCCACACGTTCATCTTCACGTCTTGCCTGAGAGTGTTCTTTTTCAAGAGCTCTAATGTCGTCAATGAGTGGAAGCAAGTCAATTGGTCCTCTTCTTCTCAGGTTCATACACTGCTAGGCAGGTACCTGAAAACAAAGCAAACAAAGGTAAACGAGTAAGTAAAAATGGAAAAAGAAGCTTGATCTGAAAAGATCAGAATCCCAGAATGTAGTAACAAATTTCAAATGGAAAAAGGCGCCAAATTGATAGTAGGTTTTTTAGTCCTACTTGGATATCAATTACCCATCGTTGTAGTATATATGGGTTGTCAGTCTATAATGGGAATGCACTAAGCAATCTGGAATGAGATGGATGCTTTAAAGTCAAGCTAAGTGTTAAAAATGGGTGTTTACTAAAAGGTCCTAAGTGAAATGAACATAAAATGCATAAAGATCGAAAAGATCATAACACACTTAAATGTAAAAAAAGAGTAAATGCAAAGAGGGTGAAAGGTGCAAGCAATGTAAAGCAGTTCCTGAGGACATAGGGTAATTGACTAAGGATTTATCATGGGTTACTTAAGCACCTAACATACCTCATACAATGAGCTAACCCCTAGACAGTAGCAACACATGCAATCAATTCCAATTCCTTGCCAACCAATCTCCAGCCAAGCAGCCACAGGTGACTACCTAACAGGCATAAACAACTACTACTATAGTCAATAGCTTCCAAAACATATAATGCCTTAGAAGGGGAAAACGAATCTCTGAAATCACCTAGGTCCGGACACCTTCAATGACTCACCTTCCGGTGTTGAAGGGCCTAACGGCGGGTTTTCAGTCCCTTCCGGGTAGAAATACAATCAGCATTACGAAAAGGTGAAATAGAAGGGATCTAAGAACAAACAGCTTAGGCACTAAGGTAAACCCAGAACATCAACCCTAGTCTACCCCCATCCTCAGGAACTTAGTGAACTACTCACTAATCATGGGAGTAGAAGCAGATGAAACAGAAAGCATAACCTTAAAGCTAAACATGCAGATCTGAGAAAGACAAATGAAGAACAACAAGAACATAAACCCATAAATGATGAACAACAATGAAACAATAAACTAAAATAGAAGATGAAAGCTTAAAACGTAAATCAACATGCACCAGATATGCAACAAACTAAAGCTAAGCAAGAAAGCTAAAGAAAAACAGAAGATTAACTAAGAACTCGAAAGAAATCTGGTTCTTACACCCAAGAACATGAAGAACAACATAAGAAAATAAAACCTAAGACTAAAACCTAAAAAGGAAAGAAAAACTAAGCTTTTTGCAAATAGAGACAAATTAGGGCTTTTATAGTGTTCAGAGAAAAGGCCTAATTCGCACTAAAGACAAAATGCTAATCATTGTCTTAGATCTTGGGCCTTGATTCAGGTGGTATCCGGATTTAAGTTAGTCAGGTCGGAGCGTGTTTGACTTTGCGTTGGTAAGTGTGTGATCGATCCGAGCTGAAGACGCTTGCATGAGATCGATCCAACTGAGATGCGTCAAAGGTGTGTCTGAGGTTGGGATCGATCCAGGCATTGAGTGCCTGAAATCAATCCAGAAAAAGGTGAAATTGATCTCATCTTGCTTCCTTATTAGTCTTGCTTCACTTCCACGCACTTCCTTAGCTTCGTCTAGGACTTCACCAATTTCGTTAAATGAGAGAGAGGGATCGATCCTGGTTTGAGATGGGATCGATCTGAGATCTTTCTGGGATCTAGAGTGTTAGGATCGATCTCAGATCGATCTAGAGTGTTGGGATCGATCTCAGATTGATCTAGAGTGTTGGGATCTATCTCAGATCGATCCAGATTGTATGGTGAGATCGATCTCAGATTGATCTAGGTGGAACCGTGAGATCGATCTAAGATCGGTCTAAAAGAGGCAGTGGGATCGATCCTGCAAGTGTTGAGATTGATCCTACTTTGGTCATATGGTAGATCCAGTCCATTCCGCGTTAAGTGCTGCTCCATTCAATGTTAAGTGCTGCTTTTATGAAATCTCATAAATCCTTCCCGAAAACTCCTGAAAGTCCTTAAAAATCTCGAAAATGCGTGCATATGAAAATTCTAATGCAAAAGTCCTCAAAATCATAAACTTACTAGAATCAACTATAAATGTGATGTATGCACGCTCTTAGACCTCAGAATTGATGCTAATTGATATGTAAAATCCATGAAAATTCAAAGTCATCACCCCAGAACAAAAAGTAGAGTTGGATTATCCTCAAAAAGAGTATCCAACACTGCCAAGGAGAGTTCTAGTTGAGATGCTTCGACTAAACATCCTCTTACACCGAGCAACACTTGAGGGAAGAGATCTCACATGTGAAGAGATGATGGTTGCTGAGAGGCTTGAATAGGTAATATATTGGCTTCCCCCAAGCCAACTAGAAGGTATATTTGAGTTTAACTCTGAATTTCATAATTATGAATTATGTCACATGCCTAGCATTAAAGATATAACTTCTAGTTTGCATACACCCATTATTATTGATGAATGTTATGATTTGATATGTGAGTCTCAAAGACTAGATACATTGAGGTTTGAAACACTTACTAGGAATTATGATGGAATATGTTATGACATTCATGATCTTATGTTAAGTTTTTAAATTCATGATGAGTTTAGTCTACTTCTAGAAAAATCTTTCCTAGGAGATATGCTTGATGTAGATAAGATCTTGAGTGATTTAGAAAATCCTAAGGTTGAGATGGATTTTAGAAGTGAGAATATTGTATTTTACATGATTGATGGAGATGAAGTTGACTACTTTGTGTTGAATTCGTTTAAACCAGAAGTTGATTTTACTTTTCCATCTAATGCATTTGATTCTCATGAGCCTCTAGTAATCAAGGAGCAACTCATGATATATGCTACATATGTAGTAAGCTTCTTTGATGAGATTGATGTCTTCTTGCCACGGGAAACATTGTATTTCTTTGTGCATATGTTATATTGCACTATCAGGAGAAGGACTAAAGGTGCATTGGCTCAGTCATTTGATTCTCATGATTAGCACATTGGGCTTAACCATCAAGCTAAGTGACATTAAACAAACCGCTTAGTGGGAGGCAACCCACTATATTTAGAGTCTAGTTTAGTTGTTTTTCAATTTTGAGTCAGTCCTAACTTATTTATGTTTAGTTTTAAGTTTAAAAGTGCTTCAGGTTATCACTGGTGAATATTCTTCGAGACGTTACGGGTTATCTCTTATCTAATCTTAGTACTCATCTTTTTAACTTGAATTGTTGGGTATTTGAATGGTTTCTTTCTTGATTTTTGCTAATTCTAATTAGTATTGCTTAGATCATTGCTCACCATTCACCATCATTCTTGTGTTTAGATATGAGTTGATTTTAGATTCATGATTGATTGGTCTCTCTTATTAAGTAACTCTTGATTCTTGCTAATTATAATTAGTACTGCTTGATCATTTCTCATTACTCATTACTTACCAATTGATTATGTGATACTGGAATGATTGTTGTTAAATGTTCTGAATGATGCATTTCCTATATGATTCTAGTTGATTTTTTATTACTATTGTTCGATCATAATGCATTTAATGGTTTCTCTTACAACTGATTCTTGTTGGTTTTTAAGCTATCATTGCTCAAATCGCTGTCCAACCATTACTGACACTTCTCTTGACTATTTGTTCTTTTTGCAGGCATTGCAAAGGAGGCAAAGGAGTTCAAAACAGATTTGGGAGCAATTCACCTTTAGTATACCTCTTTCCCTTGAACTCATATATAGTATAATATTATCTACTTTCACCATTACAGACTTTTCTATTGATCATGGTTACTTCTATATCTTATTTTGGATTTATTTTCACACTGGGAAGGTGTGAAGTAAGTCTGGGGGAGGGTTTAATGATGCTAACTACGTTTTGATGTTTTGTCTTTTTGGTGAAATTTTTAAAAATTTTGTTGTTAATCTAGCTGAGTCTATCGAGTCGAAGGATCCATGATTAAAACCAATGATAAAAATAGCCAAGTGAGGGTATGGTTTTCACATTCTCTAAATTACTAACTTAGATGATTTGCTGAGATTAGGATTGGAACCCCATTACTGATTGATTTGTTTTCTGAAAGTTCTGGTCTTTTGAGTTATTGATAAACTGATGCTAGCTCTGCCATGATAGAATTTAATTTAAATATGAATTATTCTTTCTTATGGTGTTGATATACTCTGAGAATTAGGTATCTTGCTCTTCAGTATTCTATAAAGCTGACAAGTTCTTTCAGTGTGGTCCGGGTCCTTTCTCTCTCTCCCTTCAGAATAATATAAACAACGGTAAAAAAAAGTGTTGAAAGCGTGACCTAGAAGTTAGATTGGCCATCTAGTTTGTTGATATTAGACTAATAAACGCAAAGATATTTGGTTTGGAAGTTGGATCTAGTCTAGATGAATTTTTGCTTGCGGGAGTATTGTCTTGATTGCTTATGAACAATTGAATCTGATCTGTAATGCATGTTCTGTTATTTAAAAGACGGCGGGAGTTTGTCTCTGATAATTTGAGCATAGGGTTTAATACTCCGGGAGGAGATTATTCCATATATGTCTCTCATGTTGAGAACTATTATCAAAGAAAATCCATGCATGATATATTGACTTTCAATCCTGATTACCTGTGGTTTCTCTAATGCCTGACGCTTTTATTTTATAAGTTTTAAACTGTTTTATTTGAAACTGAAACTGAACGTGTACTATTCTGGTCTCTGTGGATTCGATACCCTATCTATGCTACATTGAACTGTTCTCTGCAATATTAGTTTAAGATTAAATTGTAGACCTATCTGGGGCGAGTCTGAGTTATATTAATGATAGACTGAGTTATATTAACTTAAATGCTGAGTTATGTTTTCAATGTATCTGACTTAATTATATGATGCGGCTGACTTATTCGAATTGTTATGTTTTCAATAAGCAGTTTGGTATAAATGTATTTATTTTTAATGGGCCGTGTTATTTAAAAGATTTGGACTGAGTTATATTATCGGTAGGCTGAGTTATATTAACAGTAATGCAGAGTTATTTTAACACAAAGGCTGAGTTACTGTAACGTTAGGGCTGAGTTAAGTTTTCGATTTGACTGACTTAATTTATGATGCGGCTAACTTATTCGAATGGTCATGTGGACAGATGGTACATGCAAGGGAAATTGATGAGGAAACACCTGAGATTGGGTTTAAGAAGTTGCCTTCTTACTTATACATGATAAGAAGGGCAAATCCGGGAACATTTGCGCATCTTCAAATTGATATGTGTGGAAGATTCATGTATGTGTTCCTTTCGTTCGGTGTGTGCATAGCTGGATTTTCTTTCATGCGCAAAGTTGTGGTCGTAGACGGTACATTTCTTAATTGTAAATACAAAGGGACGTTTCTCAAAGCACTAGCTCAGGATGGTAATTTTCAGATTTTTCCATAGCTTTCGTTGTGGTTGACACTAAAAATGATGAATCGTGGGAATGATTTTTTATGCAACTAAAAGTTTTGATTCCCGACCAAAATGATCTTGCAATAATCTCAGATAGGCATAAGTCGAGAGGGAAAGCAATTGGGAATGTGTATCCGCTGGCTTCTCGGGGAACTTGCACGTACCATTTATATATGAACATTTTGGGATGGTACAAAGGAAAAGATGTTTTTCGTCTGGTGAAGAAAGCGGCAAGATGTTTTAGGTTGCCTGATTTTAATGAGATTTTCCAAGAGATTCAAGCGATTAATCTTGAACTTCATGGGTACCTCCAAAGAGCTGATGTCCGACTGTGGGCGCGTGTCCATTTCTGGGGTGAAATGTACAACTTGATGACTACGAACATAGCAGAATCAATGAATAGATCACTGTCAGTAGAGGTCTTACCATTGTTCGACTATTAGAGTCGATACGAGAAATGATGACCAGGTGGTTTGCTGAAGGGAGAGAGGATGCTGTATCGCAGCAAAAAAACGCTTACCCGTGGTGTCGAGAAACTACTACAAGTTAGTCAACTATCATAATTAATAACTCAGTCGTCACAATTAAAATATCTAACGTAAAAATTTATAATTAAGCCGTAAATTTATTTTATTCGGTATTTATAATTAATAATAGGGTCGCGTTGATGCCGCCAAAATTTTTACGGTACAATTGATTGATGACGATCGCATGGCAGTTAAATATGGGCAGTCTTTGCATTTTGTTTATTTGACTGTGAGAAAGTGCACATGCAACCGTTTCGAACATGAGAAATTACCATGTACGCACGAAATCGCAGCTGCCATGAAAAGTAAAGTTTGTTGTATATCCATGTGCGCTAATTACTAACACAGCGCTGATTTGGTTAAAACATACGCTCAATCCACTACAAAAAAAGTAGTATTGATAGCACTCCACGATAGCGCGAATTACTGGAGTGC
>OVBE01003642.1:0-26204 GCA_900406425.1 Iberis pinnata
GAGCCATGGCATGGCTCGATGAAAACGTTGTTGCGGCTAGACGTGAGGTTGTTGGCTTGACCAAAAACGAAGGTGTGGCTCGATGTGGACATGGAATGTTGCCGGCTCGATGTAAAGGAGAAGAAGTTGGCTCGACGTCAAGGAGGAGTTGTGGCTCGATGTGTAGAAGAGGAATGGCTCGATGTAAAGTTTGGCCCGACGTGGGAAGGAGGTTGGCTCGACAAAGTGGTTGTTGCGGCTCGATAAGATGGAATTTTTGGCTCGATGAGAATGTCTTGTTGGCTCGAGGTGGATTTGTCCGCGGCTCGATGTAAAGATGTTTGTGCTGCTCGATGAAAGGAGGTTTCTTTGGCTCGACGTGAACATGCCATTACGGCTCGATGAAAAGTGAATGTTGGCTCGACGAGGAAGTTTTTTGGCTCGATGAAAAAGGAATGGCTCGATGTAAGGAGGGAATTGTGGCTCGATGAGGAAATGTTCCTGCTCGATCAAAACATGTAAAGTGGCTCGACAAGATATCTTTTTGGCTCGATGTCAATTCGTCCGTGGCTTTTTCCTTAACTTCTCCAAATTTGCCTTAATGTTCTGGAAACTCCTGAAAGCCCTGAAAAATCTCCAAAATGCATATGTATGCAAGTGCTAATGCAGAATTTCCTGAAAATGCAAACTTACTAGTAAGTCCTATAAATGCAACATGTTCACATCTTAATGATCTTAAAATAACAGCAAATGGCTTTTAAAAGCTACTAAAATGCAGAGACATCAGTATTATCGAAAACATGGCGCAGCACAAGGTTGTCGACAGCGTAATGCTTTGGCCGAACTCGTTTGTTATAGTACCAAGCTGCCATTTGCTGATAGTGTTGCATACGTAGTAGCGCCTAGTCTCGCAATTCCTCAAGTTCATTGAGCTTATCATGCACTAGTTCATTGTTGAGATCTTCATGTTGTGGTAGCATCATGCGTCTTAAACTGCAGACGTTGACCTCGGCGGGAACCATAGCTTCCACGCCGTGCGAAAGGGAAAAAGGAGTTGCGTTAGTTGACGAACGGGGAGTTGTACGATATGACCATAGAACACCGTCCAACTCATCTGCCCAACACCCTTTTTCCGTTCCAGTCGCTTCTTAAGGCTGTCTATGATGGTCTTGTTAATCGACTCTGCTTTTCCATTACCCTGCGGGTACCGGGGCATCGAATGACTCAACTTTATCTTCCAGATTTTGCAAAAACTTTCGAACGTGTGAGAACAAAACTGAGTACCATTGTCGGTCACGATCTCGTAGGGCAGACCGTGATGACAAATGATATGCTTCCAAACAAAGCTTTAAAATTTTGTGTCTTGGATTTTAGTGTAACCTGCGGCTTCTACCCATTTTATAAAGTAGTCTATCATCACCAAGAGGAATTTTCTCTGCTTTGATGCGGGGAATGGTCCGACGATATCCATAGCGCACCGCATAAACAGGTATGGAGGTACGGACACCCGCAGATACTCGGTCGGTTGATGGCTCGTCGTGGCGTGGCACTGACATTGTTCACATATTAAGCAGTAAGTTTGACAATCTGAGACCATTGTCGGCCAAACATGGTCGTGGCGCTTGATCTTGATTACCATAGAACGTCCATCGAAATAATTTCCACATGCTTCTTCATGTATTTCGGCCATTATGCGTTTTGCTTCGTCTTGAGACACACATCTTAATAGGACCTCGGATACATCACGTCGAAATAGCTCACCTTCGATTATAACATACCTAGAAGGTCGTGACCTGAGGCACCGAGCTGCCCATTTATCGAGTAGCAGTGTGCCATCTCGTATATAAGTAATTATATCCGAACGCCAATCACCTGCTACACATTCATCATTAGACGTGGCAGCATCTCCTGTAGCCTCGATGTTAGGAGCTACATCTAACGTATGCACTCGTGGATACGATATGCTTGGTACTGCGATTTATCCGATCGGAATCGTACGTGTTAATCCACTAGTCGGAGCAGAGGCTAAGGTTGCTAGGTTGTCTGCAGAAATTTTTTCGCTTCTAGGAATTTTCAAGATTTCAACTTCATCGAATACTTTCCTTAAGCCTTGGACAAGTTGGAGATAAGACGTCATCCATTCGTCCTTTGTTTCGTACTCACCATTGCACTGACTAACAACGAGCTTGGAATCACAATGGACACGAACTTTCCTTGCACCCATACTTCTAGCCAAGCGGAGCCCGGCGAGAAGCGCTTCATACTCGGCTTTGTTGTACGAAGCAGCAAACTTAAGTTTGATAGATTGCGCTATGACCTCGGCCGTTAGAGACTCGAGGCAAATTATAACACCTGATCCATTTGTCTGTGATGAACCATCGATGTAAAGGTTCCAAAGTTCTGCTGCTGCCGGAGTAAAGAGTTCTAGAGGTAACTCGACTAAGAAATCCGCGAGGGCTTGGCACTTGATACTAGTTCGGCTGTGAAGCTCGATATTGTACTCACTAAGATCAATAGTCCACTTTGCCATTCACCCGGACTGACTTGGACTGTGCAGGATGGTTCGCAATGGCTAAGTGGTCATCACTACGATGGAATGAGATTGGAAGTAAGGCATGAGTTTTCGTGCACTTACATCGACTGCGTACGCTAGCCTTTCCAACATCGAATACCTTGTCTCGGCACCGTCGAGTATCTTACTGACGTAAAATATCGTTTTTGCTCACCTTGATCATCTCTAACCAAAACTTCACTTACCGCCACGGAGGAGACGGAAACATAAAGCAATAATGTTTTCCCGTCTAGGGGTTTTGCCAAAATAGGCGAAGTTGAAATATACTCCTTAAGCTTCGAAAATGCTTCCTCACACTTTTCATCCCAGCTGAATGTCCTGTTTCCCTTGAAAAGTTGGTAAAAAAGAAGACACCTTCCCGTCGACCGGGATATGAATCTGTTTAAGGCAGCGACCCTGCCCGTTAGTCGTTGCACTTCTCGTATATTCCGAGGAGACAGAAGGTTGACGATTGCAGATATCTGCTTAGGGTTGGCCTCAATCCCTCTTTGAGTTATGACGTAGCCGAGGAATTCTCCAGACTTTACACCAAATGTGCATTTTGCAGGATTTAGCTTCGTCACGTATAGATTAAGGATTTGGAAGCAAGTTCATAGATGCGAAGCATGATCGGACGCCGAGGTGCTTTTCACGAGCATATCATCTATGTACACTTCCATGGTCTTTCCCAAATGAGACGAGAACATTCTGTTAACCAATCGTTGGTATGTCGTGCCAGCATTCTTTAGCCCAAACGGCATAACCCGATAACAATATATACCGCGGTCAGTAATAAAAGCAGTTTTTTCTTAATCTTCTGGATGCATCATAATTTGGTTATAACCAGAGAATGCGTCCATGAAAGAAAGTAGTTCATTTCCTGCTGTAGCTTCGACCAGACGATCTATATGGGGAAGTAGGAAGCTATCTTTCGGGCATGCTTTATTCAAATTAGTAAAGTCGATGCAGACCCTCCACTTTCCATTCTTCTTTTTAACCACCACAGGGTTGGCTATCCATTCAGGATATTTGACCTCGACTATAGAACCGGCCTGTAATAACTTCTCTACTTCATCATTAACCGCTTGGTTCCTTTACCCCTCGCTTCCGGCGCTTTTGTCTGACAGGTCTCATGGTAGGGTCGACATTGAGCTCGTGACACATGATCAACGGGTCAATGCCTTTCATATCGAACATCGTCTAGGCGAATGTACTTACGTTATCCTTCAGAAAAAAGAGATAATTTCATCGAGAATATTCTTTTGCAGATAACGGCCAATATTAGTGCGTCGTGACGGATCAATATCATCAATAGAAATTTGATCGACGGGCTCTAGGGCTGTGGTGCAGTGCTTGGTCGCCGATGATGGTCCCGGTAAATTGTTAAAATTAGTCGGTAGTTGCTATGCCTCCGACCTTTTCCGGGCTTTGTGCTTGGCGATAAAGCAAGTGCGTGCAACCCATTGATTTCCTCTTATCGTCTTTTTTCCTCTAGGCGTAGGGAATTTTATGCATTGATGATACACATAGACCACAACTTTCATCATGTATAACCACAGAGTGCCCAAAATTGCATTGAAAACCGGGTGCTCGTCGACGACGAGCAGCTTCACTATGCGTGTCACTGTGGCAGTGACTGTTTCACCACTAAACCCAGTAAGTACTTGAGATGAGGGTTTTACCTTCGCCTCGGCCATCTCTATTTTGGCGAGGGTCTTATTACATATAATTTTCACGGAACTCTAGTTTCTATCAAAACTCTGGATACCTTGCAATCCGCAAACATCAGCTCGATGACTAGAAAATCATTATGGGGAGCGTATACGCCGTGCGCGTCTGCCTGTGTGAATTTAATTAAGTCCTCGTCTCGCCTATAGACGAGAAACGTGCCACTGATAATGACGCCTTACGCTCAAGTTTCTTGATTGCTCTAACAGAGTCATTGGAATGTCGTAGACCACCCATTATAACGTTAATCCGTTGACGTGGTATGGGCTGGATTTCATCATTAACTTCCATATCCCTTTTAGGTGGTTCCACATTCAACTCGATCGGAGGTCTTTGAAAAGTATTTTTCTTGACTCCGTCTGGTCGATTGTATGTCGTGCTTCGTTTGAAACCACCGCACTAACCAGCAGGCCATGGGGCATTTGGTTTTCGCGGTGACTGATTGTACTGCTTTAAAACCATATTTTTCAGATATCTACACTCGTCGGTGCTATATCCCTCCCTTCCATGAAATTCATAAAAAGCCTTAGGGTTATCGTCTGCTCGTCTAGGCAAGTTATGCGCCTGACTACCTTGACCTTGAACATAATGGACGAGGTCTTTCTTCTTTTCTAATGCTTCGTTATAATGCTGACGCGGTTCTCTGTACTCGTCTTTCTCTTTGTGACTAGACGTTCTTTACCATGTATCCTCGTCATCTTAACTTTCTCTTCTTCTGCTTCGATAAAGCAATTGGCACGATGCAGGCCATCCTCCAATGTTTGGGGCTGATTCAACTTAAGTTCTTCCCTGAATCGAGACTCATACCAAAGAGAATTGCGCAGGGCTGCTATTGCTGCCTCATCGGGTATAGCCAGCTGAGACACTATCTTTTTGAATCGTTCAATAAAGTTCCTTAATGGCTCTCGACTTCCTTGAGCTAGTGTCCAATGATCTGCCGTCGAGGCTCTCTTCTCGATGAAAATCGAGTAATGTTTTAGAAAATCAGTAGATAGTTGCTGGAAATTACTGATACTTCCTGGCGGAAGATGTGAAAACCAAGTCAATGCAGCATCGCCAAGGCTTTCTACAAAAAGCTGACAGTATCCAGCATCTTTCTCGGCCGGACTAAAACGGGTTCGTCCTATGGCTATCGTAAATGCAGTCATATGGTGGCTTGGATCACTATTGCCTTCATACACTGGGAGTTTGATTTTAGTTACTTGGTTGAGCTGGGTGTCAGTTATTTTCCTGGTAAACGGGGTGCGTTGAGTTTCTTCAACGACACGCTCGATTTCAGGGGCTGAGTTGATAGCTCGGTGAACTTGCAAACTCATTTCGCGCAACTGTGCCTTAAGAGCTATGATTTCATCTCGGCTAGTCTGAGCACTAGAAGATGGATGCGGCGTTTTGTCAGCTGAATCAGTCAGAGTTGGCTGCTGCGGGGTGCTTGGTGTGCCGAAGAGGGTGTGATTAAGGGTGTCAAGACGCGCCCTTCGCTCACCGTCCGCAAACGCAGCTTCAAACCAAGCTTGGAATTCAATTGCTTCTTTGGCTTGATCATCGAGGCGTTGGATTATTAATCGGTTGGTCTCGGCTTGGCGAACGTCCACTTGTGATTGTACTTCGACTACGTCGTCAAGAATGGTGTCGTTGTTATCGGCCATCATTCCTGTTGTCTTGATCCTTCACTTGTAAAAAGCTAAATGTCCCCACAAACGGCGCCAAATTTTTAACCGGTCCACGCAACCTGTTGACTCAGTCAAATTTATTCAAAAGGATCAGACAACATGCAATTTAATATTATCTGAAATACAATGCAGACTAGACGAGGCTATTTGACCATAGCTTTTGATACTAACTCTTTTTACTTCGGAAATGAACAGACATTGACGGGACACTATATCTTCGTATCTTCTATGGACGAGACGTCGTTTCTTCTGATTACAACAACCTTGCTAAACGTACTTAAGGTAGACGAGGTGACCAGGGAAATCTTCTGACTGATAAAATAGTCGGGGCACTTTGTCGTATGATCGTACTTCTATTTCGTCGATATCGGCGATCTCTCTCTCTCTTTCTATCTCTACTCCTTGTCTTTTTGTCCAACCCCCTCTCCAATTCATCTGACATCCTATTTATACTGCTCCTTCTCTGGCTAGATCCCGTCACATCATGAACAGTGATGGGGTCCACGTGTCTTTCACCAGGTCGAATCCTACTTGTCGGGTTTGGGGCTTTTATTTGGGCCTTAAGCATTCTTGTTGGGCCTCAGAGTGGGTGTCAAACCCTGACCCAACAGTCCTTATATCATATATATATAGGTCTTCAAAACTTAAAATTATATATATATATCTTTGTTAGCGGAAGAAATAATAGCTTCAACTGTTTTAATTTTGTCTCAAACCCTCAAAATTTTGTAGTCGGCCCTGTCTATAACCGTTAATTTTCTATTCCCTTTGAATTTAATTCGACCTCCACAATTTTGTTTATGGCATAAACTTTTGTTTTGTTCATGGTATAGATTTGTATCATCATTATTTCGTAAGTATGACCTACTTTTACAATCGTGCTAAGGTACTTTTTTGTTGACGATCAAACAATAACCAAAGAAGAATAAAAAAAAAGAATAAACGTTCCAACAAAATAAAAGGGAAGAACTGTTATTGCATAAGTGTAAGTATCCACATATTAGCTTGTGAGAAAATTTTGAAAATTGAAGCTGTCACAAAATAGATTAGGTGACACCAACCAGATTATTTCATGTTATTAATTAAATGTTTGGTGAATTTGATGTTAGTGACAGTGACTCAAAATGTTTTTTTTTTTCTTCTTCTTGTTGTACTCTGTATTAATATGATCTTGGATCTTGTGCGAGTGCTTTATCTCTGTCTACGCTTAGGTTAATTAAATAGTGGAGTACTTAAATACTCCCTCTGTTTCATATTGTATGTAGTTTAAGGTTTGTGCACAACTATTAAGAAAGTTATTTAATTTTAAGTTTTTTAAGATAAAATCCGCATTCCAAAACAAACCAACCAATAATAAATCATTCTGCAGAATATAAAGGGTCAAAAAACATAAAAATACATTAAATTTTGCATTGAAAAGTGAAAACAACAATCTTTTTGAAACAAAATTTTTTCCCTAAAACTACTTATATTGTGAAACGGAGGGAGTAATTAAGTAACATTGTCATTAACAGAGTTTGATGGGTTCACTACCCTATGTGTCTACAATTTGACTCATTCAATTGTTTTAGTTTTCAACTTCATATTTAATAATTCAGGATCGTCTGATCTATCTATCGGGACCTTAACCAGTTAATGAATCATTAATCATCATTTTGATGTGTGTGAAACATGTAACTAATTTCAAATAAACTTCTTACTTCTTTTTTTAAAGCAAAATAATTTTAATCGGCCGAACTAACCTTTTCGAGTATGTTCCTAAATTTATAGAAAAACCTTATAACTGCGAGATGATTGTATTATAATGTTCCTGACTTTCTCCTTTAGATCCAAGTAAACCCATGAAATAACCTAATTTAAATGAAAAATCAAAATTAAAGAGAACGATGAAAAGATATTTGCACAAACCATACACATTCACTTTTACAATTTTGTCATTAATTACTGATTAATCTAATTTCTTCACTCATTTTTACATAACATTGACAAGTTATGCATTCATTTCACGTGAAAATATAAATATTTCTGTTAGACCAGGGTTTGACACCCACTTTGAAGCCCAACAAGAATGTCTAAAAGTCCAAATGACTGACCCAATCCCGAAAGACAGGGTCCGATCTAGTGAAAGACACGTGGACCCGTCACTGTTCATGACATGACGGGACTAAGTCAGAGAATGAGCAGTATAAATAGGATGTCAGATGAGCCAAAGAGGGGATCAGACAAAAAGACAAGGAGTAAAGAGAGAGATCACCGGTATCGACGGGGTAAAAGTACGATCATGAGACCACGTCTTAGTACTTCGACTATTAAATCGGTTAGAAGCGTTTCCAAGTCATCTTGTCCACATAACGACCTCGTCTATCAAGGTTTCCATAGCCTTGACAGGAAATAAAGACATCTCGTCCACAAGAGACGAAGTGATTACTAAGATTGAGGATCCTTGTCAAAAACGCCCATAGCCGAAGTAAAAGAGTCAATATCAAAAGCTATAGTCAAATAGCCTCGTCTAGATTATCTATTATAATTTAATGTATTTAAATTTTACATGTTGTCTGATTCTTTGAATAAATGACTGAGTCAACATGTTGCAAGGACCAGTTAAACATTTTTCAAGCTTTCATCTGACTTTTTTCTCTCCAAAATACAAATGCAAACATTAAACACTAATAGAAAAGAACATTAGAAAGATTGATGAAAAATTACTGCTTCTTAATGAAACGTTTTTAAGTTTAAGAAAGACCAATAGAAAGATTTGCGTTTGACGCTTAGTTACGTTTACAGTTATCTAATGAATTTCGATTAAGACTGTTAAGGTTGTAGATTCAATGAAAAAAGTGATCAGTTTAAACGTAAACCTAAACGCAAACTAAAACAAAAAGTTTAAGTATGTGTCATAGTGAGAATTGAGAAAGATCGATGGAAGCTCTTATAAATATACTCATGAAACAAGAATCAACCGTGTTATTAGAACCAGTGCCAATCCTAAGTTAAAGCTGAGGTTTTTTAACTATATATATTTAATAATTGATGATCGAACCCGTCCCAAAGAATCCTCATAGAGATACGCTTAACCAATTGTGCTACATACGATAATTGATTTTTGATGTCTTTAAAATTTATATAAATTATGTGTTTGACGTTCTTACTTCTTCAGTTTTTCATCAAGACCGGTTTGGATTAGAACATATAAATATAGATGTGATATTATACGGAGTCTATTATATTCATAGTAGTTGGTTCCATGAAAACATACAATCTCGTCAACAGGATTTTGGTAAATTGGTGAGAAAATGAGAGAAAGAAAGAGAGGGCACAAGCACCAAAACGGCGGCAGAAAAGGGACCGCACGTGAGATGAAGCTAGACAATGTCATGTGAGGGTCCCACTGGCTTATGTCTTAATGACTTTTGCTTTGACTTTTTCGACAACTTCGCCGGGACAGTCAAGTTTTTGCTGTCATGTTTTCCGCTTTTCAGATCCCTAAGCTGCCTTCCCTTCTCTCTTTTCTTATTTCTCTCCAACTTTTAAAATTACTACTAAAGAGTATTCTTGACTATCAAACATCTCTAGCCATCATCAAGAAATTAAGAGATTCATTACATTTCTATACGTTTATTGATTGTTTGTTGTATATGTAATATAGATTCCAAGTTTAAACCCATGAGTAAAAAACATTATCCCACGGAACATTGTATATACTTTCATCATTTACTGTCTTGTCCATTTTTTATAGATTCAATTTCTTGTTTTCAACAAAGAACTATATTTATATGCATATATACAAACGTACGTGTGTGTGTGTTGAATAAAATATTATGTGGTTAATCTTTAAAGCAACTAACTTTAAGTACAATTGAAGCTATCTTAAACCAAATAGTATTGTTTAGATCTTCCTCTGCTGTTCTTTTAATTAATTTAATATGAGTGAGGGGAGACCAAATTATGAAATTCGCGTAAAACCGATGAGAAAATAAATACTGCTCTAATTTTTTTAATCTTAATTTTATTAGAAAGAAGCATTTTTTTGCTGACACGACAGTTTCCTGTTTTTTTTTTTACCATTTTTATTAGTAAAAATTACACTACATTTATTATTAAAATGTATTTATTTATATTAATGAGTATTATTATGTAAATTGTCTCAAATAAGGAATTTCAAATATTTCAACTCAAATTTCTATTTTTATATTCTACATTTCATATTTATTTGATCATATTCTTGTAAAAATATTGAATAATTATAATGTATATATATTATATAAATTTATTTTTATGCATATGTTGTGATTACGATTTTTAAATTTACACATATATTACTGATTCTATTTAAAAAGATGCGATACTTTATAATAAATATTTTACATTAGATAAAAATTACAACAAAACTAAAATAATGAGAAACGGTATGAATTGAAAATTTTATCTAAAAGAAATTAATTTATAATTTTCTCTATTTGATATGAAATATTAATTAAATTTAATAATTTAATTCAATAATTAAGTAATTAAATTTTTCAAAACGTAAATTTATTATGGGAATAGAACGGGATGTCGGGACATATTTAATTTTTATAGGAAAAAAATCAGGTAGAATACTAAAATTCTGAGTGTTATCTTACAAGACATTTGAAAAGTGATCTAAAATAGCCAACAGTTTAGGGATTGTTTGAATTAGCTAACTTCACAAAAAGTTAGCTAACAAGAAAAATAATTTTCGTCTTCTAAAAATAAGAAGTCTTCCATGACAGGTGTATAAATATTACTACCTTTTCTCCATAGAAAAGAAATATTAAAGCAAATTATATTCAAATGCACTTTGACACACTTACAACCAAATATATTTTGCCTCAACAGTACTTTTTAGTTTAATGACATTATGAACTAGAGACAAACAATTCTATAACTTGATTGCCTTTAGTTTTAAAAGTTTTAGATTTACTATTTTGGGTTTATAATTTAGTTTAAAGGTTAAACGTTTTTTTGGACTCTAGCTTTGAAAATTTAAAATTTGGTTTTGTTGTCTATTTTATTGTTAGCTATAACTGAGATTCGGACAAAGAAATTAAAGAGTTGCATAAAATAAAAGATTTTAGGTTATTTTGTGATATAAGGTATATCTTATATTTCGTAGTGTTTTATGTTATTTATATTTTAATCAGATATAAGTATATTTTCTAGATTTGCAACTGCTAGTATCTACTCATCGCGTTTTAAAATTTGAATGGATGATATAACGTAATAAAAAAATTTTGAATAATAAAAAAATCCATTAATATATTATGTAAAGTTGTTTTCTTGTAAATAGTTTCAAGAAAATGCATTTTAATGTAATAATAAGTACTTGTATTTAGTTCATAGCTTGACATTCGAATGTTAAATTATATGCCAAGTAATATATATATTACTATTCATAGAAGTGAACCAATATTGCCAGCATTTTACTCGTAAGTCGTAAGAGTATCTTGTCAAACAAATCTTTATTCTCAAATGATATTCGCAGATTCTTTGTTAACAGATACAACTCACAATCCATTTAAAAAAAAAAAAAAAAATCCAATTTTCAATTTGCGAATTTTCTTAAAACGTGGAAATAGTTTGTTACACGCAAAAGACTAGAACCAAAAGTTCATCAAAAAGAGATAAATTAGGAAGAAAAAAAGGGTGAGACCAAAAAAAAAAAGAAAAAAAAAACTTTAATGTTTCAAGCGAAGATGCTGGGTGGACCGGTCTTGGTAGAAGAGTTTATACCATTTTCACCATTCCTAATCATTCCGGTTATCCACGTCCTACCAAATCAAACCAAACCAAACCGAGATCAGTATAATAGTAGCTGCATAAACAATATCTAATTTTGCTTTTTGATAGATACTTACTTTCTTACATTGTCGCCTCCATTATCCATCTTGATTATTAGTCGCTTCGTCGCTCGGACAAAATCACTGAGACATTTCATAACAGCAAATTCAATCAGTTGAGTAAAATAAAATAAAAAATAAATCTTTAACTGAAATATTTTTATCAGATGTTTATATACCTGAAAGGTTCGTCTCCGATGCGTTTGGTAATACCATTTGTGTCCTTGTACACAACATGGGTCAACAAATCTGATCTCTCTTCTATACTGAACATCTCAGCCAATTTCCGGTACAATTCTTGGTACGAGCCAATAACCGAAAGATCGAGTGTCCGTCCAACATCCTCAGTTTCCATGAATACTTTACAATGACCCGTCTCAAGTCCCTGCAATCCGTAATTTGAACATTTCCCTTCTTGAGCCTTTTCTTCTAAGGACCGTTTCTGGTTCATGACTTGCTGTTCAGTTAAAATCGGTTGTCCGAATAGCAAGAACTGATGAGTTTTAACCGGACTAGACTTTTCCTTGTCCTGAACCAAAGCAGGATTCCCCATTGTTAGAGAACATGATATGTTATTACTACTTTCTATATCCCTTGTCTGTCGGGGATTAATATGGTCATAATGATGTCTTGGGTTGAATCCGGAGAGAAACATAGCCGGAGAATGTAATTTGAGATTGAGATCAGACAACAAAGACGGAGATTGTGATCCGAAGAGTTGTTGAGCTTGCCTGGCTCCCTGTATTCCCGCAGGAGCGTTGTTATTGTTGTCGTTGGAGAGATAACAAACAGAGTCGCTATTGTTAGCAAATCCGGGGGAGAAAATCGGGAATTTAGTACCGTCGAATGGGAAATCGAAAGGCTGTGGAATTCTAAGCTTCTTCCTTGGAGAGAAAGGCGATAGATGAATAGCAGGCATGTTTGATACCAATTCGACTAACCATGGGTTTACTCGTTTTACATTTTGCAGCAAATCCGGTTCATCCCAAGCTACCTACATAATAACATAACCATTATTAATAAGGGCCTCAGTCTCAGATATAGGGTAGTGAGTAGGTGGGGCTAACCTGGAGAAGACGCCATGGGGAATTAGGCCAACGGATTGGATCGGCGACTTGAACGGCTGATACAGTTCCCATGAACCAACTGATTCTTGAGGCATCTTCTGTTTCAAACGCCATTTTAAAACGCATGCCACTACACCATCTTATCCTCATTGCTGATCTTACATCTGCTGCTTTCACGCAGAACTCCGGCGTGCTCGCGCGTGGGTAATATACCACCTCGAACGCTTGTCCACGCGCCGCACGCGCCACCGCTTCCGCCACTGCCTCTACCCTTACCCTTCCCGCCGCTGCGTTTCCTTCGTTTCCGCCGTTGCGTTTCATCAACATTAGTTTCGATGTTGTTGTCGTCTCGTCATCGCGGAGGAAACCGGAGAATCCGGGGTATGGATTGTTGTCGGGTCCTAAACCGTTAGATCCAAGACCGCCGCGTTTAGCACGGCGAATTCCGACGCAAAGGTCGCCGAATTCGGAGCGGAGAAAGACGATTGAGTCGCCGGCGATTAGCTTTTTCTGGTTGACGAAAGTGCTCCAGCCGGTGGTCAGGAGGTGACGGCGAGGCGTTCCTCTGTAGATATGTCGGAATTTCCAGGTCTCGCCATGGATGTCTTTGGCGATGACTGTCTGGACAGGAGGCTCCGCCGTGTAGTCAAGTCGCGGGAAAATAGTCTCAGCGCAGTAACGCGGCACAGAGAATCCCCCACCGTTGTTAGCATCAGACTGAGTCAACGTTTTAGCAAAAGACGCCGGTTTCTCGCTGGCGTTACCGTTAACGTTACCGACAGGAGGATTTAAACCCAAAACGGCGTCGTGTTCGAGATCCAGGTCATTTCCCGGGAGAGGCAAAAGCGTAATTTTAGCGTAGACCTCATCAGTTTCAGCTTCGGCGAGGAACTTGACAGAGACGACGCGGGAGAGTATGAGAGGAGGAACACGAGGCGCGTGGAAATCAGAAGACGCGTGGGCATGTTCTGAATGACCTTGAGGAAAGTAAAAGACCGTTGAATTCACTGAAGGGATTTGAACCATTGATCCTGCACAAGCATGCCATAGTTGTGGATCCAAACTTCTCTCTTGATCCATACTCTGAAGAAAAAGAGATTTTGAAATCAGAATTCAGTCTGAAAATGAGGGAAGACAAAACATATATAATCCTAATTATCTTACTCAGTTGTCTTTTTGGCTTCCGAAAACAGTTAAGTTTCAAGACATAGAAAATCAAGTTTTTTTTATAAAGGATTCAAGAGACCAAGAGAGAGAGAAATAAAACCAAAAACCGTTCCAGAGGAATAGATAAAAAAAAAGAGGAAGTGGGATAGAGAGATATTTGCAGAAGAAAAAAAGTTTAAAAAGTTTCGTTTTTTCACTTTAAATAAAAATAAACATAGGTGGAAGGGAAAAAAAAGCTTTAATGGCCGATCAGAGTGTAGAAGAGCAATAATCAGGTACGGACAGGAACACAATAATTAACCTTTGTCTTTCTTCTTCTTCTCTCCTAATGATGTATTACTATTAGAATAAGAACCAAACAACCTGAGAGATTTTATCTCAACGTCAAACTTTTAAAACTCTTTTTTTTTGTGTGGAGTATAATATTACAAAAAATTGAATCCGTGTTTATATTTTATTTTATAAGGTGATCAAAAAAAAAACCAGCAAGTGCAACTAACTTGTTTGTTTCATTTGCGTTCTCACTAATCAGGTCTAGAATCTGGTGAATTTTATAAAATTAGCAATTCCTTTATTTTATCGTGAGAAACAGTATTTTGATATCCAATCAACTCTACAAATCAGAACACACTATTGACCAGAATCTAAGACCATGATTATTGGGGGATTTAAAAGAGATCTTAGCATGTGGGTCCCACTTATATTTTAAGAGACAAGTCCTTTGGCCTCTTAAATTGGATCCGATTTTAGTAAAAATCGTGGGCCCCACTGACACGTGGCGGCCCACGATTGGTCCAGTATTAAATTTCTTTATTTTGTTTTATTTTTTTTTAAATAAACTAACTTAAGAACTCTCTTTATCTCCTTTTGCATTGTTTATGCTCTAACCTAACTATAGTTATAAAAAATTTCGATCTTATGTGTGTTTTTTGTTTCTTTTTTATTTTTTATTTGTTTGTAATAATTGTTTGAAATATGATCTTTGAAAAAAAATTCTAAAAAATTGCAAAAAAATAAGATATGTTTTTTTGGTATTATGAAAGGAGGCACCCTTTCCCTTATATTATTGATAACAAAAATGAAAAATCAAACAATTGTTCATCGAGATTGTGTTACACCTCATGAATCAACTAATAAAATAGAAAGCGTTTAAGATGAAATCTGATCTAAAACATGAAAATCCAATGTTAGTGAAACTGCATAAGAAGCAAGAGCATCAGTTAGTCTATCAGCTTCGTAAAAAATATGAAAAATACGGACATTCCAATTCTTTTTAAGAAAGTCATGGCACATACGCACCAAAAAAATAACTAATGATAATCTTCCACTCAATTTCGTAAGAAACCAACCACCATTTTGGACTCCACCTCTAGTTCTACCTGTCTGAATCCACGTTCGCAGGCAATGAAAAGTATGTAATAAACACCTCAAAGCTTCGCTAAAAAGGTTGTGCATATACCGATATGTAATGACAAACCCCCCACGCCATTTTCCGTCACTATCTCAGAAAACCCTATTGACCAGACCCTAAACTAACCATAGTTATAAAAATTTCCGACCTTATGTGTGTTTTTTTTATTTTTTATTTTTTTGTTTGTTTGTAATAACTGCTTGAAATATGATTTTTCTAAAAAATTGCAGAAAAATAAGATATGTTTTTTTGGTAATTTGAAAGGAGGCACCCCTTCCCTTATATAATTAATAACAAAAATGAAAAATAAACCAATTGTTCATAGAGTGTGTTACACCTCATAAATCATCTAATAAAATAGAAAGCGTTTCAGATGGAATCTGATCCAAAATATGAAAATCCAATGTTAGTGAAACTGCATAAGAAGCAAGAGCATCGGCTAGTCTATCAGCTTCGTAAAAAATATGAGAAATTCGGACATTCCAATTCTTTTTAAGAAAGTCATGGCATATACGCACCAAGAAAAATAAATGATGATAATCTTCCACTCCATTTCGTAAGAAACTAACCACCATTTTGGACTCCACCTCTAGTTCTACCTGTCTGAATCCACGTTCTCAGGCAATGAAAAGTATGTAATAAATACCTCAAAGCTCCGCTAAAAGGGCTGTGCATATACCGATATGTAATGACAAACCCCCACGCCATTGTCCGTCACTATCTCAGAAAATCCTATTGACCAGACCCTAACCTAACCATAGTTATAAAAATTTCCGACCTTATGTGAGTTTTTTTTAATTTTTAATTTTTTTGTTTGTTTGTAATAACTGCTTGAAATATGATTTTTCCAAAAAAATTGCAGAAAAATAAGATATGTTTTTTTGGTAATCTGAAAGGAGGCACCCCTTCCCTTATATAATTAATAACAAAAATGAAAAATAAAACAATTGTTCATAGAGTGTGTTACACCTCATAAATCATCTAATAAAATAGAAAGCGTTTCAGATGGAATCTGATCCAAAACATGAAAATCCAATGTTAGTGAAACTGCATAAGAAGCAAGAGCATCAGCTAGTCTATCAGCTTCGTAAAAAATATGAGAAATTCGGACATTCCAGTTCTTTTTAAGAAAGTCATGGCACATACGCACCAAGAAAAGTAACTGATCATAATCTTCCACTCTATTTCGTAAGAAACCGACCACCATTTTGGACTCCACCTCTAGTTCTACATGTCTGTATCCACGTTCTCAGACAATGAAAAGTCTGTAATAAACACCAAAAAGCTTCGTTAAAGGGGCTGTGCATATACCGATATGTAATGAGAAACCCCCACGCCATTGTCCGTCACTATCCCATAAAACACTATTGACTAGACCCTAACCTATCCATAGTTATAAAAATTTCCGACCGTATGTGTGTTTTTTTTACTTTTTATTTTTTGTTTGTTTGTAATAACTATGTGAAATATGATTTCTTAAAAAAACTTCTAAATTGCAGAAAAATAAGATATGTTTTTTTGGGTAATCTGAAAGGAGGCACCCTTTCCCTTATATTATTAATAACAAAAATGAAAAATCAAACAATAGTTCATCGAGAGTGTATTACACCTCATGTATCATCTTATAAAATAGAAAGCGTTTCAGATGGAATCTGATCCAAAACATGAAAATCCAATGTTGGTGAAACTGCATAAGAAACAAGAGCATCGACTAGTCTATCAACTTCGTAAAAAAATATGAGAAATCCGGACATTCTAGTTCTTTTTAAGAAAGTCATGGCACATACGCACCAAGAAAAATAATTGATGATAATCTTCCACTCCATTTCGTAAGAAACCAACCACCATTTTGGACTCCACCTCTAGTTCTACATGTCTGAATCCACGTTCTCAGGCAATGAAAAGTCTGTAATAAACACCTCAAACTCCACTAAAGGGGCTGTGCATATACCGATATGTAATGACAAACCCCCACGCCATTGTTTGTCACTATCTGAGAAAACACTATTGACTAGACCCTAACCTAACCATAGTTATAAAAATTTCCGACCTTATGTGTGTTTTTTTTTACTTTTTATTTTTTTTGTTTGTTTGTAATAACTGCTTGAAATATTTTTTTTTTTTTTAAACTTCTAAAAAATTGCAGAAAATAAGATATGTTTATTTTTTGGTAATCTCAAAGGACTCACCCCTTCCCTTATATTATTAATATCAAAAATGAAAAATCAAACAATAGTTCATTGAGAGTGTGTTACACCTCATGAATCATCTAATAAAATAGAAAGCGTTTCAGATGGAATCTGATCCAAAACATGAAAATCCAATGTTAGTGAAACTGCATAAGAAGCAAGAGCATCAGCTAGTCTATCACATTCGTAAAAAATATGAGAAATTCGGACATTCCAGTTCTTTTTAAGAAAGTCATGGCACATACGCACCAAGAAAAGTAACTGATGATAATCTTCTACTCCATTTCGTAAGAAACCAACCACCATTTTGGACTCCACTTCTATTTCTATCAGTCCGAATCCACATTCTTAGGCAATGAAAAGTCTGTAATAAGCACCCCAAAGCTCCGATAAAGGGGGCAGTGCATATACCGATACGTAATGAGAAACCCCCACCCATTGTCCATCACTATCTCAGAAAACAATATTGACCAGACCCTAACCTAACCATATTTATTAAAATTTCCGACCTTATGTGTGTTTTTTTACTTTTTATTTTTGTGTTTGTTTGTAATAACTGCTTGAAGTATGATTTAAAAAAAAACTTTTAAAAATTGCAGAAAAATAAGATATGTTTTTTTTGGTAATCTGAAAGGAGGCACCCCTTCCCTTATATTATTAATAACAAAAATGAAAAATCAAACAATAGTTTATCGAGAATGTGTTACACCTCATGAATCATCTAATAAAATAGAAAGCGTTTCAGATGGAATTTGATCCAAAACATGAAAATCTAATGTTAGTGAAACTGCATAAGAAGCAAGAGCATAGGATAGTATATCAGCTTCGTAAAAAGTATGAAAAATCCGAACATTTCAATTCTTTTTAAGAAAGTCATGGCACATACGCACCAAGAAAAATAACTGATGATAATCTTCCACTCCATTTCGTAAGAAACCAACCACCATTTTGGACTCCACCTCTAGTTCTACCTGTCCGAATCCACGTTCTCATGCAATGAAAAGTCTGTAATAAACACCTCAAATTTCTGCTAAAGGGGCTATGCATATACCGATATGTAATGAGAAACCCCCACGCCATTGTCCGTCACTATCTCAGAAAACACTATTGACGAGACCCTAACCTAACCATAGTTATAAAAATTTCCGACCTTATGTGTGTGTTTTTATTTTTTTGTTTGTTTGTAATAAGTGTTTGAAATATGATTTTAAAAAAAAACTTCTAAAAAATTGCAAAAAATAAGATATGTTTTCTTTGGTAATCTGAAAGGAGGCACCCCTTCTCTTATATTATTAATAACAAAATTGAAAAATTAAACAATAGTTCATCGAGAGTGTGTTACACCTCATAAATCATCTAATAAAATATAAAGCGTTTCAGATGGAATCTGATCCAAAACATGAAAATTCAATGTTAGTGCAACTGCATAAGAAGCAAGAGGAGCGACTAGTCTATTAGCTTCGTAAAAAAAGTGAGAAATCCGAACATTCCAGTTCTTTTTAAGAAAGTCATGGCACATACGCACCAAGAAATATAACTAATGATAATCTTTCACTCCATTTCGTAAGAAACCAACCACCATTTTGGACTCCACCTCTAGTTCTACCTGTCTGAATCCACGTTCTCAGGCAATGAAAAGTCTGTAACAAATACCCCAAAGCTCCGCTAAAGGGGCTATGCATATACCGATATGTAATGAGAAACCCCCACGCCATTGTCTGTCACTATCTCGCAGCGTTTTACCCGCAGCCTATGCCCCTAGATTCCCTCATGAGGCTCCATCGGTATTGATTTTGATCTAGGTTGGCAGTGGATGTGTCCAATCCATGTGCCTTTCTACTCGTAAGGGTCGAGATCCCAGAATCTCCTTTCTAAATTTGTTACTTTGCATCACTTCACTTGCTAAGTTTTTCAAGAATCTGACCCGATCTCTCCATAGATTTGTTGCGCCAAAGACGTTAGCACAACGCCATTTCCAACTCCACCATACGGTCATTCCAAATATACACTGCCAAGTGTACTCAGTAGTAGAAGACTCATCACCAAAGGTCGAGTATAGCCACTCTAGAAGAGATTGATTAAGAATTTGATCTCGATTTTGATCAGTAATTAATCGTACCAATACTCCTTTAATTGCTAGACAATATCGTACTATATGTATTATGGACTCTTATTCACACTTAAATCTGATAAATAGAGGTGTCACCTAAATGTCTTTTTTGTCTTTCAACATTCTTCATAATCACTTGATTTCCCAATAACCACATAAATGTCCTCACCTTATCTGGAACCGAAGCGTGCCATATGCAGTTAAAGAATCTATCCATGTTTTGTCGTGGAACTTGATTCAGCGTAAGAGTCATATATGCCGAATTTACTGTGAACTTCACGTCATCTCAACCTCCCCATGATAAACTATCTCTAATCCCTGTAACCTGGTCGACCACAACAGATATTAGCTAATAAATTTTCTCCACCGGTAGCATCTGAGACAATACATTGACCCGTCAACCCTGACCTAAACTCCAAACATCACAAACTTTGGCTCTTAGTGAGACCAGAGGGATATCGGTTGTGGCGTGATGAATTAAAGGAGAACCACCCATCCACTTATCAAGCCAAAAGCTTGTCTCCTGCCCATTACTAATGACCAATCGATATGAAGGTATAATCACATCACTTATACTTTTTACTATACTCCTCCAGGTGGAAGACCATGAACTCCTCTTTGTTAACCAAGTTGTCTCATTTAGGTTAACTACTTGATATTTCCTTCGCAGGATAGAGGACCATAAGCTATCCTTTTCCGTGAGCAATCTCCAACCAACCTTTGCAACTAGAGTTTTATTTATGATGAATGGCAAGCAAATCTTGGCCCACGAGACTATATGACGCGTTCTTCTTTCAGCAATACTACCCCAAACAAAATTCCGAGCACACCGATCCAACATCTCTAGTGAACTCGCCAGAAGAGTAATTGTACTCATCGAGTGTATAGGGATAGAAGATAGTACCGATTTTGTCAAAGTAATGTGACATACTAAGGAAAAAACGTCTTTTCCAGCCCGCTAATCTTGATGTAATCTTCTCTATGACATCTCCAAACGTCATTTTTCTTAAGCGTTTGTGAAGGACCAACATCCCAAGATATTTTCCAAGATCCTTTGTTTGTTTTATCCCACTATAAGCACTAATATTATGTGCTAGTTCCCTGGAAACATTACTAGACAAGTAAATCTTCAATTTATCAAGATTGAATTTCTGTCCTGATGGCGAGCAGAACTTCTCCAATACACTTTTAACGACTCGAATTTGGGCATTAGATGCCTATGAAAATAGTATGAGATCATCCGCAAAACAAATATGTGAGAGTTCCAGACCTTCTCTTGACAGAGTTATCGGTTTCCACTCTCGATTCTCAATCGCATCTGTCACCAAATGGCATAATCTTTCCATACAAAGTACAAACAAATATAGAGACAACGGGTCCCCTTGAAGAATACCCCTTTAAATCTTAAACTTCTCTGTCTGCTCCCCATTGATTAACAAACACATATACGGCTCCCTAACACACATCATATTCCAATTAATCCAGGTTTTCAAAAGTCAAGCGATTCTCAATGTATCCTCTAGAAAGTCCTAACGAATTCAGTCTCATGCTTTCTCTAAATCTAATTTTAACAACATCCATCCCTTACCGCCTTTCTTACGGCGCATGGAGTGAAGACCCTCTTGTACAATAATAATATTATCAGAATTCAACCGACCAGGGATAAAGCCAGATTGGGGCAGGACCAACCAACTTTGACATAACCCCCTTAAGACGCATAACCATGGTCTTGGTGATAATCTTAAAAAAGACATTACACAAACTTATCGGCCGATATTGTGTAATTTTCTCTGGTTTAGCTACTTTCGCTATCAATACAACCAACATATCTTTCAAAGATTCAGGTAGCTCACCCGTCCTAAAGAAGTTCAACACAAATTGTGTAACAGATTCTCTGATAACCTCCTAGCACTGTTGGTAAAAAGCTGGTTGGTAACCATCAGGCCCTGGAGCTTTATACTTCCCCATACTCTGCATAGTGTCTTCCACCTCCTTTGCTCAAAATTCCTTCTCCAGTCCTACTCTATCAGACTCCGACAAATGTACAAAACCCTTCGATGGCAATGTAACAACGATCAGATCCAAATCACACATGGAGTAGAGCCTTGTATAATTTGATTACGTTTTCTCCGAATGTCAGTAGAAGTGTAAAAAACTTTGGTATTTCTATCTTCTTGAGAAGTCCACTTTTCCCGCGATTTTGATACCATAATAAATCCTCTTGGGCTAGGACATCATCGAGTGCTCTCGTTTGCTGCTCTTCAAGCTGCAACAAATCATCAATTTTCATGACGAAGAAGCTCTGTTGTGTGCGTTTTATAGTATTTTCCAATATTATCTTCTTTTTATTAATGTCCCCGAAGACTTCCTTATTCCAACGGTGGAGACAAGCATGTAATGACATTAAAGCTTCGTGCGTCGATATATCTCTCTGCCAAGATGCTCGTAAAAGCTCTTGAAATCCAGTATGCATCATCCAAGCAGTCTCAAATCGGAAAGGTCTGCATCGCGGGTTAGAGGCAATAATCGGTCAAAGCTGCACGTACAACATAGCATGATCAGAAGCTAAAAATGGAAAATGCTTTATGGAGGCTTCTTGCCATTTTATTCTAGTCCTTGCACAACATAAGACTATATCAAGTCTTTTAGCAACAAAATTCCTCTCCTCTCTGCCTCTCTTCGATGTAAAACAACTCCCTTGAAAGCCCATATCATTTAACTAGAGCTCGTTAACCCAATCACCACAAGCTAACGAATCTAGCAATAAACCACCATTACCACCAGTTCGGTCGTCCAAACGCACTATCGTGTTGAAATCTCCACCTATCAACACTGGTTCGTTAACTTGCTGGATAGCCTTTTTGAGTTGTCCCCAAAGTGAGCTCCTTCGATTAGCCGATGGAGCTGCATATACAACAAACAATTTAAGGACATCAACACCATGCTCCCATTGGAAATGAATGTATTGGTTTGCAATTTCCTTCACACTCAAGTCAACGATTCCATCTCGCCATGATAGCCATATTTTACCACTTTGTCCCACTTCATCGACCCTAATGGAGTCTGCAAAGCCAAGGCTTTGACAAATCCGCAATGCTCTATCCCCTCCGCACGAGTCTCAAACAAATCTAAAACATATGTATTATATTTATTCAACATATACCGGATAGATCTTCGAATGTTGGGTTTATTGCCCCTCCCCCCCCCCTAAAATTCCACAAAAGACAATTCATTAATCTCTTGGAAAAATAATATAGAACAACCGAGGAAAAACATCATTGACCTCCTACTACCATACTACTTGTACCTTGGGGTATAGTAGCTTTTGCCTCAATCTCTCCTGTCACATTGCCTTCCATTTGATTAGAGTGAATAACAAGATCCATCTCAACCCTTTGATCTTGACCTACACTATGTGTCCTAGTTTTCTCAACAACAAGAAACTCCACCTGGTTGAAAATATTCTCTTGTCTTGATGCGATCTCGGGCTGACAAACTCTGATCAAAGGCTATGATGCTGGCTATTCTCGGTCCAAGAACATGTTATGATGCATAACAATGGTTGAGACGATGCACTGACGTGGCTGGAACGATGCGCAAAAGTGGCTGGACGATGGTGGTGCGATGGTGAGGAGGATTGGTGGATTCAACTCGTCCAAATTATAGTTTATTTGGATCTATGGATAGAAGAAACTTTTGTAAGATAGATTTCTTGTAAAAGTCTCGGATTTCTCAAATCTATGAGTGAATAATCGCATGCACAAAGGCTCTTTCTCCCAAAATCATCCACTCAATCAAAATACACATGTTTTTTGTCATATGTAGGCGACACAGAGCCTAGGGTTCAATCAAGACTAAAACAACAAGTAGTCTTGAATAAAAACAACATGAAATCTAAAAATGCAAGAAAAACAACATAGCATTTATTTTGCATAAGTGTCTCAAAAGTGTCTAAGACACTCGACCAAGGAAACTAGTCATGAATAGCTTAGGCGTAGTGATGCGGTTTGCCTCATTAAAAACTCGGATGGATAATCTCTTACCTACCAAAATTCCCACCAAGGAAAAGAGTACAAAATACATCACTTAGCTACTCATTCATAGTTATATGGTTCTTCATTCTGGCTAGCTTTGAAGGTATTGAACACGTCCATGGAAGCTTTAGAGTCTGCATGGATCATAGTATTAGTTTTCTTGGCTAGCTCATTTACTTTGGACCAGGGCATCCTTACCTATGGCTCAGGTTCCGGCTCAAGCTCTAGCTTATCCTCTTCAGAGCTGATCACGATCATATCATCAAGAGGATTTGACCTCAAATCCGAACCTGTAACAAAAGGAAGTAAATCAGAAACACTGAAGTCTAAAATAATCTTACATGGATGATCAAGACGATAAGCTTGATCATTATTCTTGAATGGACGTGAGATGTCTCTGGGATCCCATATGAAGCCATTTATCCGGTTTAGAGAGTGTGTTGTTCTAGCTGGTAGGGACAACCTTTGGATCAAATCTTGAACAATCTGGACCCTTGAAAGGCTGATCATGTTGGTCCAAGGTGGTGTTACAGCTGGTCATGCCATATTGCTCTTCACTTGAGCTTGAAAATCTAATGGATACATGTTGATTTATATGAGCCGCAACTTATGCCTAGACTTTCTCTTAATTTCTATCTTCTTGTAAGGCCAAAAAATAGTATACGACCTTATGGAGATTTGTGGTGATAATAAGATATACCCTAAGCTCTTAAAATAATAATCACTAACAAAGTATTCCAGATTCATTATCCTTGGCGTTAAAGTTATATAGTAGAATGTACTTCCTTGACAATGTGTTGGCCACATCATTGTCCTTACCGTTATCTTGTTGAATGACATGAAATAATACGTCATAGGAGAATATGCTTTCATGTTTTTTGTCAATCTCTGGTGGTACCTCATGATGAGTAGAGGTTTCATAATCAAGATGATTGACAGGTTCACTAGTCTCCACGGGTTTGGCTCGGGAGGCAGTCTTGAAACATGAGATATATGAAGTGTATGTTAGCTCTTTGTCTTTGGGTAACACATCCTCATGATGCTGCAACACATAATTAATCTCACTCGGAAATACGGTGGAAGGTTAGAGAAACTCATGAGAGTATCTTTATACAGAAAATGAATTCGAGATTTATTAAAAGGATAAGTTTTCTCGATTTCACCGATTGGATCATGAAGTTGGAACTCTGAGATTTAGTCTCCTCTTGAATTGTATTAATACACTACTGGTCTTTACAATACAAAATCTCTTTGAGACTAACTCCAGGTCGCCATATACATTTTTGAAGTGGTCTACACATGCTTAACTTCAGGAATAACAAGCTGCGGGTGATATACTTGTATTTTAGCATATTTATAGCTTTGTTTTACATCCATTTAGGTTAGATTCATGAGAATTTAGGTTATTTACTGTGAATTTGCATATGCATTTCATATTTCAGGTGTTGAAGATGAATAAATTCAAAAGAGAGATCATTTGGATACAAAAGAGCCAAAAAGGAGACTCAATATGGATCAAAACAACAAGCCTTAAAGATCAAGAAATTTGGAGATATTACAGTGGAAATTTCATCATGGAATCTTGAAGAATCTTGTAGCCATGCATTCAAAATTTCCAACAAACCAAAGATCACCCTAAACGCTCCAGGGAGTTGCAAGATATGAGCCGGTAAAGTTGTGATCTGCTAGATTCGAAACTCCAAACCATTCACCCCAAAGATAGATCTTTTACACCACCGTCCACTGCGAATTAGGAGAAGAATTCTTCACAAAAGTTGTATACAATTGAATCAGCTTTCCAAAGAGCTATCGCAAGCTTTCATATCTTCAAAGATGAGAGAGTTATGGACCCCGTACTGAAGGTGTATCAAGAAGCATTCGAAGCAGAAGCTGAAGAGGAGTGGTAGCGGGCAATCCAAAACGGTGTGAAGAAGAGATTTTTCCAGGAGCCTGCCACGGGGAACCACACCGGGCAATCCAAACCGGTAGAAACACACCGGGGAATCACACCGGGAAATCCAAACCAGTGTGGATGGCAAAAGTCAACATTTCCCATTTTTCAACCTTGTTTCAACCCAACTTTTAGTGGGTTAACCCAAAGGATTTGAGGAGCACTATTTAAACTTTTATCCTAATTTTTAGGGAACTAAGCTTTATTTTTCCTAAGAACATTTTGTAAACCTTTGGATCTTAAATCTTCTTTGACTTTGATTTCTTGCTTTTGATTGTTATTTTCTTTTTCAAATCTTCTTCTAATCATGTCTTATCACACATCTTTCATAAGATTTTGTGCTATCTCTATGATTAGCGTGTAGTGATCTTTAGGTGAATGGTTGGGTAGATTTGGAGAATTAGATGAAGGATTNCGTGTAGTGATCTTTAGGTGAATGGTTGGGTAGATTTGGAGAATTAGATGAAGGATTGTGGTGTTTAGGTCTTG
>OVBE01003643.1:0-26203 GCA_900406425.1 Iberis pinnata
TTAAATTTAAATTTAAATTTAAATTTTCAAATTAATTAATAATAATCCAAATTAAAAAAAAAAAATATTGACGGGTATAACCCGTCACAAATTATTGACAGGCATAACCGGTCACAAATTATTGACGGGTATAACCCGTCAGAAATTTGTGACGGGTTTTATGACGGATTTTTATTTCTGGCCATTTAGAACTGACGGTTTCTTCCCGTCAAAAACCCGTCAATAAGCCTTGTTTCTGACGGGTTTTTGACGGGTATGCCCATCAAAAACAAGTTGTTTTCTTGTAGTGTTTTATCTTCTCTACGAAAACCCCATTTAGAAAACTTCAAACCCTAAAGCAATTTCAATGGTGACAAAAGGGACTTTGCAATAAGAAAAGTTGATCAATGTGAAAACGCTTGCCATCTGTGCTGCAACCAGATATATATATACTTAATTTCAAAACATATAATGAATCTCTATGCATTTTACTCAAAAAGCTACAAATACAATATAGTTTCAGATATGAAATAAGAAGTAGAACACTTATAAAAGTACTTGCAGCATTGATAGTGTGTTGAGCTTCTTGTTCAGCAGCAAGCAACTGCCGGATCCCACCTTAACCTCCTCTATTTTTTTTATTATAAAATGTAAATATTTCATTGATAAATGAAAGTTACACCAGCTTAATTAAAAGCTAAAGTACAATATCTAAAAGTCAAAAAAATTAAAAACTCCTAACAAACCTTTTATTCTCTTATAAAGAAAAAAATTAAGGGTTTAAACCCTAAAAGCCCAACAAGACTTAAAACCCTAAAAAATAGGGGAAGAGAAAACCCTAGCTCCCAGCTGTGTCTCAAGACCGCCGCCGCCGCCGTCAGCCGCCTACGAACCGAGATGCCGAGACCAAACACGAAAACCACCTCGAACTTTTCCTCCCTAACCAGGCAGGGATTGAAGCACTAGGACATCGAGTACGATTCAACTACCGGCCAGCGGAGGCCTCGAAGACTGGCCACCAAAAACTATCGGACAACGGTTCACCACGCCGCGCCGGAGCTCCACTTGCGCCTAGCGTCTAAGAGGACAACCGCCAGCTGACGAGAGAGGAGCTGCCACCAAAGATCGAAATCGCCGAGAACCGACCAGATCTGCCGCAGAGAGAAGCGCCAAAGCAGTTGCGAAGGGATGGAAAGAATCCATCGCCACCGGATGAGCAGAGGAGAAGAGACAAGGGAGAGGAGGAGATCTACCGAGATCTGAAGGAAGTCGAGGTCCGGAACTCAAAGCCCAGAGAAAACGCCAAGTCGTCGCCGGAAAGGCTGCCAACAACCGAGCAAGGAGACCAAACGCCGAACCCTCCTCAGATGAACCAGTCGTCACCGGCGCATAAGAGGAGCTTCCGCGGCGAGGCAAAGGTCAACCACCACAGAAGCTGAAGAGAGAAGGAAAGGAGATCCGGCAAGGGTTCGCCGGCCACCGCAAAGACACGGTGCACGAGAACCAATCAGAAGAAGGCGAAGAAAAAGATCTCCTCCCCTCTCTTCTTGTCGGATGGTCCTCTAGAAAATCTAGAGAGAGTGCCGAGGAGAGAGAAACTTGGAGAGAGAAGTAATTTTCTCAAATGGTGTCTTACCCCCACCCTTAACCTCCTCTATTCCATCTAAAATCCAACAAAAATCTATCTGTTAAATAACGGTCAAACAATAAGCGTTGTACTCACAAAACACAAATTTGAACTTCCACAAGGTCAACACTTTACACAAGCTAAGCTAATAGATTTGCAGAACAACACATAGATCACCAATTGGAGTGATCATCATCTATCAGATTACAAAGTAGTAACAAAAGAGAGTCCTTTCTGTTGGATCCGAGTAAAATTGAAGCAGATCTGTTAAATCTAGCAATCGAGAACAAATTCGAAATCAAATTGGTGTGAGAATTAAATAGAAACATCCCAAACGAGCAACCGATGTAGAGTATAATCTACTATTAAACGAAAGTTCAATCTTTAGCATATTTTCTTCTTCTTTTCTTTTCTTTTCTTTTCTTTTCTTTTGTCAAATCAACTTTTATAGATAATAAGATTACTCTCAAAAAATGGAGAATTTCATTACAAACATAAAAGTGGACTTAACAAAAGAGATTGACACAAAATATATAGTCTGAAGAACAAATAAAACATAAACAATTGGCTCAAATTAACACTAAGTAGTTATGTTATAAATATGACATAAAAAATATTAAAGGGCCCACTAGAATTGGCTAAAGAGATGATGTGGGCCGAAGGGAATTTGGGGCATTATATAAGGAACTTTAGTTTATTGTAAAAATTAACACTTTGATCAATAAAATAAATCCTAGAGCGCATGGATTTGCTTCAATTCGTTTCTCTCTTTCTTCTAACCTAAAATCGCAAGCGTTTTTACAACATTTGGTATTAGAGCATAGTTGTGAAGAAAGATGTCTAGAAAAGGTTCTCTTAAGTTCGATATCGCAAGATTTGATGGGAAGGGAAACTTTGGTTTATGGCAGAGGCGAGTGAAGGATATGCTAACACAACATGTGATGAATCAGACTGTATCGGAGACAGAGACAAGGTTGGGTCATGAGACATCTCAGGTTGTGTGGTGACAGGTGTAAAACATAATGTCAAATGCGTCCCACTTGTCTCTCATCTTCCTTGTCTTCCTAGCCTTGTGGTCTTGAGCAGGGTGACTATAAAATCCAACTGGTTGTTGGTGAATGGTTAACCAGATAGGCGAGGCCAAAAAGTCTATAGAAACTTCGGGTCTATGACAGGTGCACTGCCAAAAGTTGTACCCTTCCCTTTTTCTTGAGTGGTTTCTCGCTTCTTAGGTCCAGGTGGAGCAGCAGAAGAAAACCAAGGTGTGTATGGATTGGTCTTCTTGGCAGCCTTTGAGGGGTTGGGCGGCTGGAGAGAGTAAGTTGTTGTTCTTTAGTGTCAGAAATTTTCTTGAAACGAAAAGAACTCATGATAGAGTTAGTGACTAATCAATTCAAAACATAAGAGTAAATGGTATTAAAATGATTGAGCAATGTTATCTTAAGAAATAATATGAATTGTGTGTAAGAGAAACCATATAATGCACACTGATCGAGCAATACTAATCAAATTATCAAGAATCACATGTGATAGAGACAAGTTAAACACCAAAACAATCCTCATTACCAAGTCAAGAAGTATAAAACAATGATCAAGCAATACTAATTCAAATAAGCAACAATCAAGATACTTCAAAAAGAAACCAACCTAAGCATGAGTCTAAAATCAATTATATTCATGTCATCAAGAAACATGATCAATGGTGTGCAATTATTTAAGCAATACTAATTCAAATTAGGAAGAATCAAGATAGAAATCATTCTAATAACCAATATTCAAGTGTAAGAACTTAGAATCGACATTAAGAGCCATATAATCCAAATCAACATCATCAAGCAACAACATTTGTCCTTAACTAGACCTTAAACGCATTAATCCAAAACAAGAAACCAAAGTTCAAATCCCTAAATCCACGAGTCAAATCCTAAAATCCAAACTTCAAAAATCAAATCCAAGAAATCCTAAAATCATCATGCATGTCACGAAATCCTTAACAAAGGGATATAATCGAACCTAGAGCAACCATTTCAACCCTATAAAGCTAATTTCGCACATATCCAAAGGGTTTCATGAATAACCGAAATCAAAAGTGAGAGAAATTGAGACCACACCCTTGTAGATCAAAGTGAGAGTTAGAGAAATGGATAAAGGCTGAAAATCTATACAAAATGGACCCAAAAATCTTTCAAATCGATGGAGAATTGTGGATTTGGGAATATGATAGTGATGAAGGATTTGAAGAATAGTAGTTGTCATGTTGTTAGTTAAGTGGTGGTAAACAGTCTATTTGCAGTTGTTGTCTAGGATTAGTGGTTTTTAGTTTTGATGTCTGAACTTAGGGTTGCTGAGATTATGCGAGTTCTTGTGTAGTCCGATTTCAAACCTATTCTCTCAATTTGATCTTGCTTTATGTGAGGCAAGAAAATATCTATGTCTGGGGGAGTTGATATTCATTTGTTTTAATGCTTTATAGTGGGTATTTATACTTGCCATTTGGTATTATCCAAGTGTTTTCATTATAGTTTTGGTATCTTTTCAGGATTCTAGGTTTTTTCGGGTCGTTTTGGAGCAAAATGATGGATTTCATAGTGTTTTTGGTACAAAATGGCCAAGTATAAAGATGGAGGGACCGTTCTTCTAATTGATGCAAAGGCACGTACGAGAAGAACGATCATTCGAAAGTCCTTGGAATTTTACGTACAGACAGAATGATCGTTCCCTCATGAGAACGATCGACATCTGAAGACTAGAACGATCGATCCCTCAAAATAACAATCGTTCCCTACGGCCGAGAAAGAATGGAAGTTTACCAAAATTACGAGATTGTCCTCAAGACTTATCACGATTTCCTATCTTTATTTATTTTCTTTTGAATTATAAAAGCTTTAGGTTTGGTTTTATTTTCTTTTTACGCCCTGTTTAGATTCTTTAGAGCTTCTACAGAGAGAGAGCAATTCCAAACCTTGTATTTTGGAGAAGAATTCTGAACTCTGCTTTTTATTTATGGAATTCGGTTTTTGCTTATTGATTTCATTATGCTTTCTTTAATTATGTTTTTTGTTTCTGTTTCCATGTTTGAGTAGTGTCCTAGTTAGGTTTTAGGGTTTTCTAGGGAAACCATGTTTGATAGTTAGAGTTTTACATAATGGATTGAATTTGTTAGGTTCTTAGTTTAGACTTGTTCTTAATGTATAAATTAGAGTAACTAACTAGTTAATTGATATTAGATTGATAAACGCTAAGAGATTTGGTTTCAAGGTCTAATATACTCTAGATGAGTATATGTTCTTGCTTGCGAGAGTATTGTCCTGAATGTCTATGAACTTATTGAATCTGAGCATTAATGCATATTCGTATTAGTTAGACACATCGAGAGTATATTTCTAATAATTAGAACACAATATTTAATACCCAGAGAGGAGATTATTATATTTATGTATTTCATGTTGAGAGCTATTTTTAAAGACACTCCTGCATATTAACCTGAGATTTGAAACCTGAATACTTGTGGATTCCCTAATGTCTGATGCCTTAGTTTATTGATTGACTTCGTTTTAATTATCGTTAATTGCTTTAACTCACAATTACAACCAACCATTTTATTATGTCTTAGCTTAACTCGATCTAAAACTAAAAGTGTGTTGGCTGGTCTCTGTAGAATTCGATCCTAGTCTATACTACATTGATTTGTTCTATGTAGTTAGATTTATGATTAAAATTATGAGCCTATCAATGCAGCAGACTAATTGATCGTCACTGTGGCTCGGATCGATCATGTCCAAGATGTGGGGATAGTAATGAATCGATCAACCACTTATTGTTCTTATGCCCACCAGCGCTGCAGACTTGGGCCTTGGCTGACATACCAATGAATCTGGGGAACTTCTCGAGTGATTCTTCTTATGAGAATTTTGATTATCTTCTTATCCATGCAAAGAAAGAAGATGTCCTAGAAAATATACTAGAATGTTTCACATGAATCATCTGGTTTATTTGGAAAGCTAGAGTAAGAAGGTCTTCAACAAAAAGGCGATCTCCCCTCTGGATATGGTACAACATGCTTCTAGTGAAGAAGAGGAATGGAGGGCAACACAGATAATACTAAATCATGGTCAACATCAAGAGAGATCCGCACAGCTCCACAAAACCATCGAAAGTATTTCACCATATCCGAGATGAAAAGTGGATGCATCTTGGTGAAAAACTCTGACTTTGTGGGTAGGGGCTATGTCTTTGAGTCCGAACCGAGGATTCGTACCTTCGGTTCTTTTAGGATAAATCAAGCTTTATCCCCCATGGATGCAGAGTTTAACATCTTGCTTTGTGCAGTGAAAAGCTCCTTGCAACTAGGTTTTGAAAATATGTCTTTTCAATCGGACTGTCTATAGCTTGTGAGTTTAATAAGTGAAGAAGAAGCATGGTCATCCTTAGTCTCGGAATGGAATGAATTCGAACATTTACGAGCTTTGTTTTTTAAGTTTGCTATTTCTTTTATCCAAAAAAATATAATGTAATAGTTGATCTTTTAGCTAAAGGAGTGCGGGCTCAAAACTCTATTTTTTCCATGTAAATTATTTAGTTCCGGAATAGTTGGCTCAAAAAGCTAATCTTTTTACCTTAAATTAATAATACATGGTGTTTGTCGTAAAAGAAATATATCAATAAACAATTTTAAGATTGTGTTCCAGAAAACCTTCAAAAACTTTTTCTTCTAGAAATACTATGAGAATTAGAAGTTTCATGTGATATAATCCCTTAACTACTTGGCTCCAAAAATCAAGAGTGATCTTAGAGGACCCGTTGTCATCCTTCTGCCGGTGGAAAATATAATGCGGAGATGAAGGATCTAGCGAGGTTTGTAAGTGGCAATGCTCCTTAAAGAGACCGAATCTCTTATTCTTATTCCTAACTTTGCATTAGTTGCTATATTGAACCACTTTTGAATTTGGTGTCTGTTTTCTATATCTTTTGAATTTGGATATCAAGAAACTAATCTATGTTATTATCATATTACTTTCCATTACTAAAGATTAGAAAATGGATTTTTATTTTTTATTTTTTTTGTCGACAATTTTGAGTCACAATAAATTGTCAAATTTCATTTATTTAAACCATATAAACGACAAGAGT
The DNA here is from genome assembly GCA_900406425.1 of Iberis pinnata. Classification (NCBI taxonomy): domain Eukaryota; kingdom Viridiplantae; phylum Streptophyta; class Magnoliopsida; order Brassicales; family Brassicaceae; genus Iberis; species Iberis pinnata. Next base: position 6,737 of record OVBE01003643.1, read on the forward strand.
GAACACCAATATATTATCAGTTCAAAATTATAATTTGTAATAATTTTTGAAATTTATTTTGGATATATTTTAAACTACTCAACATTACTCTTTGTTATCTATAACCATAGTTAAACGTATTAAGATAAGATTTTTACTTAGTGTAGGTTTTTTTGACATCACAGTCTTTCATTGGTTCGTGTTTGTGGTTGGGAGTCGCCAGACCAATGGCACTGGAATCACTAGTGGCCCTAAGTCACAGTGCAAATGTTTGTGGCATGGAATGCCGCTGGCTGAAAATCTTCTGACTTCCTTTTAACATGACGGACTTCCCGAGCCAAATGAGAGAAAAAAGAGAAAGAAAGTTAGAGAGAAAATTTTTTTTTTTTTTGTGATTATTTTCTATAACTATATGGTTCGGTATATTAAGTTTTCGTGAAAAAATTGTAACTTATTATTTTATACTCTCTATGTTCCAATTTAGAAGAATTAAAAAAAATTGTTTCAGTTTAAGTGATGTTTTAAAATTTTAGAAAAAGTTAATGCTAAATAGGTTTTTTGACTATTTATATTATGCAGATGTTTTGATGTTTTTTCTGTTAAAAAATAGTATGCAGATGTTTAGTTATCTACTTAATGATATTTTATGAAAATACAAACTAAATGATGTATTGTATTTTATTAAAATATGTGCAATGTGAAAAAACCTTAAACATTATGTAATATAAAACGATTATGTAATATAAAACGAAAAGAGTATTAATTAGACATAACAAACTTGACTCAAACAATGTGATACACTTTGGCAGAAAATGTTTGGGTAGCAAATAAATTAGTCAATTTTTTTCTACTAAATATAATTAGGTTAATGCGGATATAATTATATTTTAATTAGATTCTGTTTAATTATGAACAACTTATCTTAAATAAAATATTTTTAATTAAATACTATACTACTAGATTTAAAAGAATTCTCAAAATTACCATACTCTTGACATTTACTTCTATAATACTAAACACTTCCAAATTTTTGAAACACCAAGGTTCCTTTTGTCACACTATAAAATATGTTTAAAACTTTAAATTTAACTCTTCCAAAACAAAACTCTAAATTCTAGTTAGTGACTTTAATCTAAAAATTAAAATTAAAACCCTTAAAACTCAAGTTAAATTTATGTTTGTGATATTTTTAGAAAAATAAAATTATAATGGTATAACAATTGGAAACATGTACTATATTTTGGAAGATAAGTTTTGTTTTTTGGTTTGTTCGAATTTGAGAGTTATGGTTTAGATAATTCAGAATCCTAAAATCTTTCCAAACTCGAAATAATAAAAACCACAAGTGCACAAATGACACACAAACAAATATTTTTCATTTTTTGGTATATTTTTCTTGCTTGTGAACTTTTTTTGGATTTTCTATTGTTGTTATGATTTGTGAAAATTTATGTTATGTGACGAATCAAATAGCCTAATTCCATGATTTTGTATAGCGGATATTTTTAGTACCTCAATAATAAAAGTTCAAAAGGATAGAGAATCACTACAACGAAAATGTGATTTACATCACTAAAAATATATCACAAAAATAAATAATTTGAAATTAGAACACTTATTCACAATAATACTATATTTTGGATTTTACATCATTCAAAAAGAAATAATGTTACTTTAAAAGTATTAACATCAATTCAAATAAAATTGATACATATTACTTTGTGATTTGTATCTTTTCTAAAAATCAACACATATATATTTACATAAATTAATAACTTATGTGTATATTCCTATGATTAACATCACCTTGGTGTTAATATTGTGTCAATATTAAAAATAACATATATATATAAATTATGCTTAATTTATTTTATTCACTTTGGTTCATTGTAAAAGTGAATTAATATACTATTTTTTGGCATAATTTTCTACTTAAAAATATATATGTAAGACCATGTATAATGGTGGTCTTTAAGTGAATCTTAAGAGAAAAAATAATTAAAAAAATTCAACATAAATTGTTTTGAAGAAGACTCGGTTCTTCATATAGAAATTTTAGGTCCAGTTCTTGTTGCCATGTGGCAACATCTTATTGGAGGGGTGTTTTTTTTAGCTGTTCGTTTGTTTTTTATGATTTTTTATGGCTAGACTTTCGAGTATTTAGTTCGGTTCAGGTTATTCGGATCCTAAATTTGAATACTCAATTGATATTTTCTAATATTCGGTTTGATTTCGGTTCGGTTCTTGTCAGTTCCGAGTCGGTTCGGTTCTATTTTTTTATTCATGATTTTTTGTAGGGTTGGATTTTCGGGTACTCGGTTCGGTTCCAGTTATTCGGATTCTAAATTCGAATACTTAATTAATAATTTTCTAATATTCTGTTCGATTCCGGTTTGGTTCGCTTCCATTTCTTTATTCATGATTTTTTATAGGGATAGGCTTTCGGGTATTCGGTTCGCTTCCGGTTTTTCGGATCTTAATTCGAATACATTTTTATGAATTGAAATGGTTTATGAATTGAAATGGTTAATGAATTGAAATGTAAAAAAAAATTATTTTTTATTAAGAATCTCAAGTTTCTTAACCATTGGAGGTAAAAATTTTAAAAATCTTAACAAATTTTCTTAATCATTAAATTTATTATAAAATTGCTTAAAAACCAGTAATTGGTTCTTAACCATTGCACATGCTTTAAGTGTCTACATACTCACGTTTCAAATTCATATGCAGCTTTCTAAATATTTTAATATTAAAAATGATAGCTACCAATTAATATATTATATATTACTAACTTTATTTCATATATATATATATATATATATATATATATATATATATCAATTATTTATAATTAACTAAAAGAAAATACTTCATTTGATGCAATATACCATAATTTATCTATTAATAATTAATTTAATCTTTACCTTTATTTTTTTAGAACCGTGATATTAAAAATATTATTGGAAAATTTTTCTTATAGTTGTTTGCATTAACAAATCTTCATTGTAATTATCCAATACAATATTATCATGATATATTTCTTTTAGAATCAAAATTATAATATATTATTTTCTATAATAGTTTTGTATATATCAATCCAAAAAGTCAATATCTTTTTTTACTCAACTCTAGAATTTTGTTATGTTAGTTACTAAAATTATCATTTTTTGTTAATTAACCTTCATTGAATATAATATTTATGTGTGTGTATCATTACAAATATCATATCTCTAATTTCTTTTCCAATAATATCTAACAATCTATTTTGTATAAAGAATCCCTAACAATCTTTTTTTAAATAATTACTAACATTCTTTATAGCTTTTAATGTTTTCTCTTTGTTCAATTTTTTTTATATAGATTTCCTTCTCCGAATCAAACTGTGAAAACATTGTAAATGGTGAAATTCTCCAATAGTTGCAGAACTATGAGATTATTAGAAGTTATGAGTTTCTACATTGATTAAAAAAATAAAAAGGTACTTTAGCATTTTATGCTATATAAACTTGTAAGTGGAATGGTAATTCCAATTAACTTGAAAAGTTGACAAAATTTTTTTATTAATCATTCTCTTATGATCTTCCAAATTTTATGGGATGAACAAACGATGATATACTGAATCAGTGACCAAATAAAAAAAAAGATATATCATAGAAGAACAGAAATTGTGAAGACGAAGATTAATGATATATACAAGACAATGATAAAAGCAGAGATGAAACAAAAGAAAATTGTTGTTTATATTTTGATTGAGATCTTAGTTCATATCATTTTTTAGTTTGTATTTTATTGGAATTAATTATAATTATTTTTTGTTTGTTGTAAATGGAGAATTAACTGTTCAAGATTTTCCTAGATATTGTAATAATTTTTTGCAATAAAAAATGAGTTAATAAGCTTAATATAAATTATTAAAATTGTGACAAAAAATTATTTAAATTAAGTAATTTTATTGACAGAATATATTGTTTTTAAATTAATTTTAATAATAAATATTAAATATTTTAATAATTAAAAATTGGTAATTTATTAATCATTTATATAAATTGAATATTTTTATGGGTTTTCTTACAAATCAAACCTCCAGTCTGATTACGTGCAATACAACCCACGCCGTTAACTCACCGTGTATAATTAATGGTTTTGGTTTTCTGCAAAAAAAAACCGCGAGTCATATTAAATAGACAAAACAAACATTTAGGTGTATTAATGCAGGTCAAACCGTGAGCTGAGGGTCAAACCGCAATACAACCCACTGAAAATTTATGGTTGTTTTTTATAAGCAACGTTTTATTATATCTATCATTTTGTCAAAGTTAAATGTTGATATATGTACATAATTTTCTTAACTAGTTCATAAATCAAACCATATTGTAATATATGAAATATGTATATATATAACTGACTATGTGTATTAGTTTTATATGCTATAATATTGTTGATTTCATATTTTTAATGAAATTATTTTACTAAATTAATTATATTAAAACACATGTTTCCATGGCCATGGACAAACACAATAAGGAGAAAGAAATGGCTTTAGTGTTACTCCTTATCGTGGAGCTAGTATGTGCATGTGTTTCTTTGATGNATTTCTTTGATGTTATTGTATTGTCTTTGTACTGATATTTTTAATTCGTTTTAGATTTGTGATTGATACCTAGACAATATCCACATCAAGATAATAATTCAATGATATGTGTCAAAATTATTTAGCGATACTAATGTTAATTTTCATAAAATAAAGTTAACTAAACATAGAAAAACTACTAGTTATATATTCAAATGAAAATGGTAAATTTTGTATTATCAAAATTTTAAAACTAAATTATGAAATAAAATCTCTACAAATGATATCTAAGAATTTCTAAGTAATCTAACTTAATATGATCCTACATATGAACTTAGTCTTTTATGCTACTTGTCAAATGTCAAATGTCAAATGTTAACATTTAATTTGATGTTTGATGCAGTACTTAGTTTGACTATCGTTTGGGAGTTCATATATGTGGGAAAGTGTTATCATAAGTTGGATTTTTGTAAATTCATTCAAAATAAAAATTTTGAATTAATATATAATAAAATTTTATCTATAAATTAAATTTATATATAATAAATTTTAGTTAAAATTTTGCATTAATTTTAAGGGTTTTCTGCAAAAAAAACCGTGAGTCTGATTAAATAGACTAATCAAACCGTGAGCTATTTAAATGCAGGTCAAACCGTGAGTTGAGGGTCAAACTGCAATACAGCCCATGTCGTTAACTCACCGTTTGTTCCGTTAACATTTGACACGTCATCGATATACGCGTGGGCTATATTGCGGATTGAGCTCAGCTCACGGTTTTACCTGCACGTAATCAGACTGGAGATTTGATTTGTCTATTTAATCAGACTGGAGGTTTTTTTCCAGAAAACCCTATTTTATTTTAACATTTACCAACCAATGATTTAAATATTTGACATCAGTTATTATAAATATTAAATATAAAAATATTAAAATCAATTAAAACATATAAAAAATATAACATCATTTTAGTAATAACATCAATTGTGAAAAATGATACACCATTTGTGTCAATTGACTTTTAATAATATAAAATATTTTCATCATCACTTATTAACTAAGACAAATATTAAAAAAGGAATGGTGATTCAATGAGCTAACTTTTCTAAGTAACAATTGGCATTAGTTTTAAACTGAACTTTGCCTTAATTTCCACTATGTTTTGAACTTGGATATTTTGCTGGAAACTAATTTAGCATCACTAAACATTGAAAAAAGTAAATTTCCTTTCTATCTTTCTAATTTGATATTTCCTAAAATATTGCATCAAGATTCATAGCTTAAGTTGTAAACTGAAATATGATAGCAGTAATTAAATTGTAAAGGAGTTTCTGCTGTAGTTTCATCTTTTAATCCTATGCTTGAAACCATCTCATAGGTCATGGCATTACCTGTATTAAATCTTGGTGCGGCAATTGAAACATTGATCTATATTTCATTGGTTTTGTTGATTGGACTATTCTAATTTCCTTTATTGATAAAATACTCCGCGTTTAACTTAATATTGAAATATTGTTGTTTCTTCATCATGTTGTAATAAGAAATTGTTAGAAAATTGTGGATTTTTTTGCCTAACTAAAACATGATATTAACTTATTTTTCATAAGAAAAATCTTAGAATATTTTTTCAATATTTAGGTTGCTTTTATAAGTATTTATTAACATAATTTATTAGATATTTATTTAATGGTATAAAAATTGGAAGCATGTAGTAATTTTTGGAAGATAAGTTTTTGTTTTGTGTCTGGTTGGAATTTGAGAGTTATGGTTTAGAGAAGACCAATCTCTGATTTAAACCTTTCCAAAATCAAAATAATAAAATTCATAAGTGCACAAATGATGCACAACCACATCCTTTTAATCTCTTGTTTTTGAATTTTCTTGAATTTTCTATTGTTGTTATGATTGGTGGAATTTTTTTTTTGTGTGTGTAACAAATCAAATAACCTAATTCCATGATTTTTTATAGAGGATATTCTTACCACTCTAATAATAAGGATATGTTTTATCTTAAATTCATGTTTATCTTTTAAGGAATAGGAAACGCATGTGTATAAATATCTTTGATTAGTTTAATAAAAATTCAAATTTAGTTGAGAATTGTAATTACTCAATATGCAATAAATGTTATGGTAGTACAAAGGATAAATGCGGAATGCTAGAATTTCATTTTCTTGAAGAATAGTATAAAACTTTTCGCGAAGTAAGCCTTAACAAACTACCAAATTGGAAAACTGATTTTTTCTTTTCTTTTCGAAATGTGTAGTTATGGTTGTCTACACTTGCACATCTTTCCGGTTGTGTATCTACTTTTGAATAGCCTTGCTTGTTTGTTAAATATTTTCATTCTAGAAAGTTGATGATAAACCAGAAGGATTGCGATAAGAGAATTGATAGTCAATGTATGAAGTGCAAGTGTATTTTGGTCGGAATAGTTCTCCAAGAAAATCACTACAATCTTCCCAAATGCAATTTATCAGAAGCATCTCAGAGTTCAAAAGGATGGAGAATGTGAATCAATGAGCTTTGTTACTCATAAAAGTGAGTTAATTGATTCACATGAGTGAGTTCATTGATTCACATTCTTCAGCCACTCTTATTATTAGAATACTTAGAATATTCTCTATACAAAATCATGGAATTAGATTATTTGATTATGATGAAAATTTCCAAGAATAATATCAACACTAGAAAAAAAGTTCACAAACAAGAGAAATATACCAAAAGATGAAAAGATATGTTTGTGCGTTATTTGTGCACTTATAGTTTAATGGTCTTTATTATCTCGATTTTGGAAAGAATTTTAATTAGGAATTGGTCTTCTCTAAACCATAACTCTCATACTCGAACCAACCACAAAAAAACTTATTAAAAAAAAGACTATATGCTTCCAATTGTTATACCATTACAATGTTGTTTTCTAAAAATATCAAAAACATAGATTTAACTTGAGTTTTGAGGATTTGGAATTTTAACTTTTAGGTTTAAATTTACTAACTAGAATTTAGGGTTTTGATTTTGAGGGGTTATATTTTTTTTTTTTTTGAAGTTTAAATTAAAAGTTTTAAACTTACTTTATAGTGTGACAAAAGAACCTATTTTATTTTGTGCTACTTTTTAAAACAAAAATATATTTATGGTGTCTGAAAAATTTGTGAGTTTAGTATTATAGAAGTAAATTTCAAGAGTATGGTAATTTTGAGAATACTTTTAAATCAACTAGTATATTATTTAATTAAAAATATTTAGTTTAAGATAAGTTATTCATAATCAAACAGAACCTGATTAAAATATAGTTGTATCCATATTGACCTATTTATATTTACTCAAAAATATACCTATTCATTTTCTATCCAAACATTTTCTGCCAAAGTGTATCACATTATTTAAGCCAAGTTTTTTTTAGTGTAATTAATATTATTTTTAAGGTTTTTGCACACATTGTAATTTGATACAAAATATCATTTAGTTTATTTTTGCATAAAATATTATTAAGTACATCTAAATTAACATGTAGAATATGAATAGTCAAAATCCTATTTAGCATTAAATCTTATTTATAAAATTTTCAAAACATCACTTAAAATAAATCAATATTCTTTTCCTAAAATTTTATCGAAAATGGAACATAGAAAATAAAAAAGTAAGTTGAGATTTTTTGACGAAATCTTAATATACCACACAATATAGTTATCGATTTAGGTAATAATAGCATAAATAATATTATTCTCTCAAAGTCTCTTTCTCTCTCCTCTTTCTCCTAACTCAAAAAATCTGATAGGCTAAAAAGGAGGCGGAGGATCTTCAGCCTGCAGCTCTTTGAGCCACAAAAACTTGCCCCATAACTTGGGGCCACCAATGATTCAAGCATCGTGTTTTCCGGTGACTCCAACCCACAAACACGAAAAGTGATGGAAAGAAAACCTACACTAAATAAAAATTCTATCTTAATATGTTTAGTTGTGATTATAGATAACAAAGAGTAATAAATTTAAATGATTGAGACTATTTTCAGTCTCGATGGTATATCCATATAAAAGGTTGTTATCCCGAATGAGATTTGCTCTCCTTCTATTATGAGTTTTGAATTATCTCTTTAGTAAGGTCAGTTATCCGTTATGGGTGTGTATCTTCTCCTCAATGGGATCATATGTACAATTTTTGTCCCTCTAACATTTACAGTGAGTACGGTGTAGTTGTTAAACTACTTAAGTATAGTCATACTAATTAAGTATACAATATTATGGTTTATGGTATAAGATTTAGAGTTTACGATTTAAGGTTTTAGGTTCATGAGAAAATATAATTTTGAAACAAAAATACTCTACTTAACATTTAAATTTAGCGGAAAAAATTGTATTCAATATTTACAAAAAAAAATTACACCGTGTTTAACACTAATATAATATAATTAAATAACATCGCGAAAACTGAATAATAAGTTAATATTTTCGCTGACATTGAAAATATAAATAGGATACGAGACAATAACGAAGGACAATACAACATTTGCATTGGGTGAAAAACATGGATACCAAAGTGTTGAAAAATTTGAACTCTTCCCATGAAGAAATGGATCATGCAGCTGATGTCATCGTTTATTTGGTGAGATATCATCGCTTCCTCACTTTTATAAGACCATCTCCATTAGGGAGTTTTAAAGGATTTTAAGTGAATTTTAGGCTAAAAATTAAATAAAAAAAGATTATTTTAGTAGAATCGATTCTTAAAGAGGGATTTTTGGAACTCGTCTAGAACCCATACATGTCAAAAGGGTATTGGGTGTTTCTAGAAAACTAATTAAAATATTTTTAATTCTTTTTCTCTCGTGATGGACTCTAATGGCTATCGATGATCTTGATTTTTGTTCATAGATTTTTCTATTACGATTTGGTTGATTATAGTCTGGATTCTTCAATCTGAAAAACACAGTTCGGTAATTAAAAAGATTCAAAACTCTTGATTGCGAAGGAAAACGATCGTCTTCTTGATTAAAATTGGGAACAAAGGTTAGGGCTTTTAGTTTCTCTCAAGGGTTCTGCAATTTCATTGTTTAATCATGAGTTTAGTATATTCATAACGAATGGGAATCTTAGGTTGTCTCCATTTTTGGGATTCATTGATTGCTTTATGTTGATTTAGAATCAAATTGTAGTTAAAATCTTTTCCTTTGAGATATGTATGATGCATTATGGGTATATATGTTGTGGCTTTTTGACTTGTGTGGTTAATATTCTTCCATTTACTTGATCAATCTCATTGTTTGAATATATGGAATTGTGTGTAGAGTTTTATGTTCATAATCCATTTACTAGTTCTGAGAGAGTCTAGCAACCTGTAATTCCTCATTGTGGTCTTAGACTTCTTTGTTTTATCTTGGTGCAGACTGACCAAATGTAAACTTGTTCAAGCTTAGGTGATCTCTTTCTCTTTGGACTTGCACATGTAAGAAGAAGTAGTAGTTTGGTATATTTGTTTTTGTTTGATTAGGACTAGTTTGATTAGGATTAGGTGTAGTTTGGTATGTGTAAAATTGAGTTGGAATATTTTGTGTTTGATATGAAGTTGTTTTAAAGAATCAAATGGTTCTATACCAATCAAATGAAGTAGCTTGTTATGCTTGAAATCAAATGGTTTTTTAAAAAAAATCCAATAGGGGTTCTACCAATGGAGATTTGAGGACACATTTTATTAAATGAGATTAGAGTATCTAAATGTGTTAAAATATTATTAAAAAAATGTTATGATATTCATGAAGGGTTTTATAGATAAAGATGCTCTAAGCACTCATCGTCGTATTTTTTCCATTTCCTCATCTCTAAACATCAAATATGACACGTCATCTTCGTCGTACAATATATATCTCTTTCCAATTTCAAACTTATCAGTCGACATAACCATTAAACACTCACTGAAAAACGTAGTAATGATGCAATAACTCGGGATTCTGTTGTCAGCTCTTGAGTAGCATCATATTTTCTCATCTTCTTTGTTAGTGAATTCATAAGATCCGTTAAAATTAATATATTTGAATTAATATTCATAAAATTGTTATACAATTTCATATAATTCAAAATTCTATTACGTATATAAACACTTTATCTGGTATGATATATAACATTTTCAAATTTATTGTAAAAGAATTATTGACATTAAAATCATGTTCATATATCAAATTCATTCTAAGTCAATTTTTTATACACTTTTCATTTCAAAATTTAAGTATATTTTAGAAACTTAAAATATTTATACTATATTTTACTAAAATATAGAATTATATTTTCGTAATTTTGCTTCAATTTTAGTATCTTGATTTTGACTTTGATAAATGTTATATTTATAATTAAATATACGTTTTGTATAATTTATATATTTAAAATTACTTTTACAAAATACAATTAATATCAAGCATAAGAAAAGCTATCAACCAGTATAATATGATTTCCACAAAAAGAAAATTTCAGTATTGTCATAAACTTAAACAATCCACGGCGTAATAAGAAGCAACAAGAAACCAAAAGGCATATCAAGTAGTCAGCTCCTCACCAAGCCCGTACGCAACTGTGTAACCCGCATGCCCATTCTCATGCCCGTGGCTACCACCCTTTGCTTCTTCTAACAATCTCTCAACTTTCTCTGGGATAGGTTCTTCAACGACCCGTCTAATGGATCTTGGGAGCAGAGACACAAAACCAGAAATGTAATCTGCAAGCTCCACAGATTTGCTTTCCTGCATCATCAAAACGACCTTATTTCAAACTCAAATTGTAAGACGTAAGACTGCTTGCGAAAACTATCAGATCTTATCATCGATGAAATCTCAATAATAATAATTCTGAAATTGAGTATGGTGCTAGAAAGCGATTCAGTCAAATCTACTGCTTTGTGCCATTCAATAGAAAGTCCAGTAAATTTCTAACCTGAGGCCACCGGCTGCCTGATTGTGTGACAAACTTTGCCTTTGGAAGAGCATTAGCTACACAATGGCCTTCCTCGATCCAATCTCTAGACCAAATCACTTGCATCGGTATACTATTGATCTCATCTGAATTACCCCATTGTGCAATGTTAAAGCTATGGTTTAGGTTCTTTAGCGAAGCAACAACAGCTTCCCTCCCATTTCTTCCTTTCAAAAGTATCCTATGAGCGTCAATTTCAGATAAAGTCATCTCCTTTGAGCAACGGAAGCTCACTAGTTTCCGAAATCCAAACGAAAACCCTAAAAAGACTTCTCTGATTACCGGTATGCTTAAAACCCATAACGGCAATGCTGGGCTAATGCTGGGATCAATAAGCGTTATACTTCGAACATTTGGTGAATTCTCAGAAACCCAATTTGAAGCTAACCCTAGAGCTGAATCATGAAGAACCAAATGAACAGGAGCTAAATCCAAAGTATCAATCACTTGACTTAAAACCCTAGAAGTTTCTTCACTGCCTAATTCAATAGCTCTTAAGCTTCTCCGTTTCGAATTCTGGAGTTTGATGATTTCTTCATAAGGCAAATCTCCAGTTTCAATCATCTGATCAAAAGCCCAGAAAACACCTTTCTCTTTAATCAAACCATAAACTTCCTTAAACCTAGCCACAAGCCCTATTTCTCTATCTTCACCAATCACTAATCTCGACTTATCTGAGAATCCATTCCCAGGCAAATCAATAGCCACACTATGAATCCCTTTTGATCCAAGAGATTTGATGGTTTCAAGAAACGCGTACGAGCTAAGACCCAACCCATGGACAACTATCACATTCTCTGACTGAATCGAACCTGATTCAGCTACAAAAACTTCGATTGGTGATTCGTCGGGGTTTACCTGGACTTTGATTGTTCGCCCATCTGAGTAATGTTGACGAAGAGCTGGAGGGAGCGAGAGAAACCAGGATCTGGGATCGTTGTGAGAAGAGAAAAGAGAGAGAGATACAAATAGGATGGTTGCGAGTGAGACTATGAAAGTAAAGTAGAACCAAAAAGGAAAAGGGTTTTGATGATTCTTCGTGGCCGATTCTGATTCCGATTCCGATTCCGATTTTGAAGTTTCTTTTTCATTGTCTTTACTCCTTGATGAAATTAGGGGCTTGGTTTCATCGTCTTCTTCTGTGATAATCACCATCAAAGAGAAGCTTTTGCAGATGAAGGCTGAAAGTGTGAGAGAAAGTGAGAAGTGAAGTTGTCTTTGAGGGGGGACAAAGGTATAGAAAGACGCAAACTTTTCTCCTTAAAAGTAAAAAACATCAAGTGTGCTTTCTCAACATCATCAACGCATGTTTTTTTTTCTTTTTCTTTATGATCTAATAAACCTTCAGAAGTTCAAAATTTTAACAAAACAAAATCCAAGTCTATGATACGGTTAATCGTCTCTTTGAATACGAAGACATATCATGATGAAGAGAATGAGAAAGTAAAGAAAGGAAAATTTTTCATTAACCAAGAATGTTTACATCTCAGCTCTTTATATAAGAGTTAGTGAGCTTAATAATAGATTAACAAACTATTTAACCAACTTAACCAATTTAATTAATAGTGTTTAAAACACATTCTAATACACCCTCCTCAAACTTTAATTCGGAAACTTAGTAGAAAAATAAAAGCTTTAAAATATGCTATGTTTCGGATTTGCTTTCACATATCTAACAATTCTTTGAACAGCAGCAAAATACTGATCAGTTTGTTTATAGAGGTATCGAGTAAGCTTATTCACACCATATATGATATCTTGCCGAGTTATCGTCAAATATAATAACTTGCCAATGATTTCCTGATAAGAGGTTGGATTGAACAGAACACCTGAAATGGAAGTGAGATTGACAGTTGAATCCATTGGCATTGAACAAGTCTTGACTGCAAGTAACCCAAGATCACCTATTAGATCCAATGCATATTTCCTATGAGAAATTGAAATACCAGTTGAAGTTCCAGCTAGATCCAATCCCAAAAAATATTTGAGATTTCCAAGGTCTTTTATCTTAAAAGTCTTATGTAAAACTTGTTTCAGATCTGCCGCAACTGCATCATCATTACTGGCAATCAAGATGTCATCAACATACACTAAAAGTGCAATGAATGATGAATCTGTAGCTTTAACAAACAATGTATGCTCATTAGCAGATTTTTTGAAGCCAACTTTCAATAAAACATAAGAGAAACAATGATACCACTATCTAGATACTTGCTTCAATCCATAAAGAGATTTTTTGAGCTTGCAAACTGGATCAGGAGGTAATGATGTACATGAAGCAGGAGTATAATGATATTACTCGGTTTTAGTGCATAATAGTGAGCATTTATGTTTGTTATTCTGCATTATTCCAAGTGTTTTTTTTTTGCATATTTGGTGGAATTTCAATATTTTAGGTGTTCGGGTCGAGTCGGAGCAAAACGATGCATTTCAAAAGTTTTCAGAAGATTTCAGAAGTTCCAGAGGAAGTGCTCGATCGAGCATGCTTTGGATCGATCGAGCAGATGGTTGATGAGTTGCACGATCGAGCAAAAGCTCCTGGAAAAATCCGAAGATGAAGATCGATCGTGCAAAAGACGAAGTATCGAGCAAAAATGCGAGTTGCTCGAGCGAGCACAACCCCCGAGAAAGAATAGAAGTTTTCCAAATTGCATATTCAAGTCCTGAAGCCTATCCTAGTTTTCCTTATTTATTATTTTACCTTTTTAGCCTATAAATACAATGTGTTTTAGGCCTTTTAGAACCTAAGCTTTATTTTATTTTTCTAAGTTTAACTGGGAGACGAATCCTGAACTTTTGTGGAGAAGATTTCTGAACCCTCTTTTCTAATATATCTATAAGTTTTAATTATGTGTTCTTCTCTGATTTTGTATTGTTTATGCTTTGCAATGTCTGAGTAGTTCACTAGTTAGGTTTTAGGGTTTCCTAGGAAAACCAGGTTTGAATGTTAGGTTTAACTTTGTAGGATTGAATTTGTTAGGTTCTTAGTCTAAATTTGTTCTCAATGCTTGAATTAGATTGATTACCTAGTTCATGATTATAGGATGATAAATACAAAGAGATTTGATTTATAAACCTGACCTAATTTAGATGAATAAGTGTTTTTACTTGCGAGAGTATTGTTTTAAATGCTTATGAACAATTGAATCTGATTGCAATGCATGATCGAATTGTTTTAAAGACGGCGAGAGTTTGTCTCTGGCAATTCGAGCATAGGGTTTAATACTCCGAGAGGAGATTATTCTTTATTCGTTTTTCATGTTAAGAACTATTTTCAATCGCAATCCTGCATGTTAACTTGACTTTAAACCTATATACCTACGAATTTCCCTAATGCCTAGCGTCTTTTATATTATAGTTTTTAAACCGTTTTTATTTGCTGTTTTGAATTCGTTACATCAATCACTTAATTATTCTCGCTTTAGCTAGATTTGAAGTTAAAATTGAACGTGTAGTTTCTGGTCTATGTGGATTCGATACCTTTGCTATGCTACATTGATATGTTCTCTGCAGTACTAGTTTAGGATTAAATTCTAGACCTATCAAAATTTTGGCGCCATTGCCGGGGACCAATTGTGCCTTTCTAGTTTTTAATTAGAATCTCGTCTAAAGGTTTTATTATTAGTACTCATCTCGTTCTTCTTTTCTTGTTTTCATTACAGGTTTATGATCAAATGATGTAAGAAATCCTCTGAATTGCTAAACCTCAGTAACTCGGAACTTGCAAGAATAGAACGTTCAAACCAGAAGATCAAGAAAAACGAAAACTCATCTAGTCAAATGGCTGGGAATGTTGATCTAGTCAATCCGGACGGACCCCAAGGTCTAAACGAACCACCAGTTCTTGGACTCAATCAACTCATTAACCAAGGAAAAGGTGGTGGTAACGGCAATCAAGTGCCACAAGACCAACAAGGAGCTAATAGCAACCAAACTCCTCCAGGAAATCCAAATGCTCGGAACGTAGATGCAAGGAACTTTGTCTTGTATGGAGATCCGGAGATAGTTAATCGGCTCAATGCTCAGCTCAATGCTTAGAACCATCCTCTATTTGGTTTGTACAACAATCCTCAAGCATTCTATGCTAATAGGAACCCCATCCAGCCCTCTCAACCTCAACGAAGGGAATACCAATTCCCTATTTTGCTTGTTCAAATGATTCGTAACAACCAATTTAGTGGTTTACCTCACGAGCATCCAATGAATCATATTGACGTATTTTAGGACAGCTGCAACACTATCAAACTCAATGGAGTAACCGACGATTTTAAGCACTGCAGTTTGTTCAGTCATTCCTTAGCTGACAAAGCACTTCGCTGGTTGAAGTCTCTACCTGCAGGATCTATAGTAACCTGGGATGATTGCAAAGCCAGGTTCATTAGTCAGTTCTTCACTACAACTAGGACGAATGCTTTAAGGAAAAAGATCTATGCTTTTGCTCAAACTCATGTAGAATCATTCTATGAATGTTGGGAACGATTCAAAGAGCTGCTTCGTGATTGTCCACATCACGGTTTCTCAGATGTGAATCTCCTCAATACCTTTTATAGAGGAATTAAACAGAAGTATAAGTTGTTCTTAGATACATCAAGTGATGGAGATTTCATGCAGAAACCCATTCCTGATGCTTATCGATTGATAGAGAATCTAGCAGCCAGTAATAGGAATCATTGCCCAGAGGTTGATCGCCGAACAAAGGTTCCAGTAATAGCTGCTAACTCAGAGATCTCAGAGCTGAAAGGAGAATTCTCAGAGACGAAAGGACTAATCAATCAGCTTCTAAAAGGTTAAACTCAGAAACAAGTTAGTGTTGTGGATGATTCAGAAGTCAAGAGCAGAACACTAGTGAAGTTGAGAAGGAAGTGAGTTACCTCAATGCTCAAGGTCAAAGGGTGTACAATCAAGGTTTTAACAAGACTCATCCCAACTTGTCTTGGAGAAGCACCAATGTTGAGAACCCCCAATATCAACACTACCCACAGCAGCAAAAATCCTTTGTGCCGAATTCTAATTGAGGCGGTTTTCCACAAACCTCTCAGCCTGTATTCCAACAAACCCAATATCAACCAAGTCATTCAGTTGAGATGATGTTTAAGCAACTGCTGGAAGGATAACAACAGTTCCAAACGTTAATCCAAGGAGAAGTGAATGAGCTAAATCAAAATTTTGATGCATTATCAACTCATGTGAAGAAATTGGATGTGCAAGTTGCTCAAACTTCTGAAGCTGTGAAAAGACAAGCTTGTGTCTTTCCTGGGAGAGTTGAAGAGAATCCAAAAGGGTATTGCAAGACTTTGGTGAGTAATTCAGGGGAAGAAGCTGAGAATTTTGTAGAAGATGCAGATTTTAAACGTTTGGAGATTGATGCAGAGTGTTTCGCTCGAACGAGCAACCTTTGCCCGATCGAGCAAACCACTCCCGCAGGAATAGATCGATTGGGCATCCTTAGCCCGATCAAGAAATTTAATGAAAAAAATCCAGGACTTTTGCTCGATCGAGCATAGCCTGTGCCCAATCGAGTAGTTTAGTCGGACCCGATACAACATGTTTTGCTCGAACGAGCAACACTTGCCCGATCGAGCAAAACCCCCTGGAACCAAAAATTGCTGAAATCTCCTATCAGCCAAAGATCCCTTATTTGGTGCCTTATACTAAACCTGTATCCGAGTTTAAGGTTGATGAGATGATTGGAAATCCACCTAATTCACTTAGGAAGCTTCATAAGATACAAGATCCATGAGAATTTTTAGTTCCTTGTTCGATTAATGGAGTGGAATTCATCGATTCTCTTTATGATACTGGAGCTAATGTGAGTGTGATGTCAATGAATGTTGCAAAATAATTAGGATTATCAGGTATCCGACCTTCTCATATGACTTTCACACTTGCTAACGATTCTACTGTCTCTTCTAGTGGTTTTATCCCGGACCTCTTGGTACATGTTGGTGATTTCCTATTCCATGTTGATTTCCACATCTTGACAACAAATGAGCATTCACATGAACCATTCATTATTGGAAGAGCCTTTCTTGCAACCGTAGGAGCTGTTGTTGATTTACCCAATTGGCGAATATCTCTGTAGAACATTAAGAAGCGGGTTTTCTATCCAGCAATTCCTTCAAAAGGGATCTTTAGGCTAACTGTGGTGAAAGAGGTAGAGGTGAAGAATAAAGTTCCTATTGAACCAGATCCTAAGTGTGTAGTTGTTGAAGTTCTACACAAAGAGCCACCAATCTCAACCAAGAATAGTAATCCAAAGGTTAAGGAGAAGGTGAAAGTGAAACCAAAGCTGGTGAAGAAAGAGTCTCAAATGACTTTGATCCCTCAAGACATAGTAGGGGATGCGGTTGAGTACAAGGTGAAAAGCAAAGGGTTCTCAAAGCCCTTCTTAAGGTTTAGAATTTTACTCACCTCGGAGTTCAAAGAGAAATGGATTGATGCTACAAAGGCTATAATGGGTAAGGTTCTGAAGCTGAGGATGTCTGGATTTTGAGCTTGTTATGGAACATCGCTGGATGTTGATTCTATTCCTACTTAGAGGTCAGTACCATCAAGCTAAGTGACGTTAAACAAAGCGCTGAGTGGGAGGCAACCCACTATATCTAGAGTCTAGTTTAGTTGTTTTTCAAATTTTTTTTAGTCAATCCTAACTTACTTATTTTTAGTTTTGAGTTTTAAGTGTTTCAGGTTATTACTGGTGAATGTTTCATCATGACATTCCGGGTTATCTCTTCTAATTTCATTACTCATCTTTTTCACTTGAATTGTTGGTTGATAGAATGGTTTCTTTCTTGATTCTTGCTAATTCTGATTAGTATTGCTTAGATCATTGCTCACCATTCACCATCATTCTTGTGCTTTGACTTGGGTTGATTTTAGATTGTGATAATAGATTGATTACTGTTAACTGTTTTGAATGATGCTTCTTTTATATGATTCTTACTGATTTTTGATTAGTATTGCTCGAACATGGTGCCTTAATGGTTTCTCTTACATCTGATTCTTGTTAGTTTTTACAAACTATCATAGCTCAAATCATTGTAAAACCATTACTTACACTTTTCTTGAGTGTTTGTTCTTTTTGCAGGCATCAAAATGAGGCATAGGAGTTCAGAACAGATTTGGGAGCACTTCACCTTTAGTATACCTTTTTCCCTTGAACTCTTATATAGTATAGTATTATCTACTTTCACCATTACATATTTTACTATTGATCCTGGTTACTTCTATACCTTTTCTTGGATTTATTCTCACACAGGGACGGTGTGAAGTAAGTCTGGGGGAGTGTGTAATGATACTAACTACGTTTTGATGTTTTGTCTTTTTGGTGAAACTTTTCAAAATTTTTGTTTTTAAATCTAGATGAGTCTATCTAGTCGAAGGAACCATGATCAAAATCGATGATAATAATAGCCAAGTGTGGGTATGGTTTTTACTTTCTCTAGATTGTTGACTTAGATGATTTGCTGAGATTAGGATCGGAACCCCATTACTGATTGATTTGTTTCTGAAAGTTGTGGTCTTTTGAGTTATTGATGAATTGATGCTAGCTCTGCCATGATAGGACTTAATTTGAAATCTGAATTATTCTTGCTTATGGTGTTGATTTACTTTGAGAATAAGGTACCATGCCCTTCAGTGTTCTATAAAGCCGACAAGTTCTTTCAGTACAGTCCGGGTCCTTTCTCTCTCTCCCTTCAGAAAAATATGAAAAACGGTTTAGAAAAATTGTTGAAAGCGTGACCTAGAAGTCCGTAGTCATTGTCGGGGCTGTTGAAAAACAGTTAGAATCATGAAAACGCAGAAAAGTGCGAACATGAAAAGAAAAAAAANATAAAAAGAAGAAAGAAAAGAAAAAACGCATAAAAGTGCGAATCTGAAAAGAATTGAGAAATGGAGAAAAAGTGTAACACCCCGTTTCCGGTCAACCCCCTTTTGACCAAATTCGAGGTTGTTACGCCC